>VZSR01003807.1:44511764-44592157 GCA_013398615.1 Brachypodius melanocephalos | reverse complement strand
CTGGACCTTCCCTGACTCAGCTTGAAGCTATGTACTGTCACATTGCTTGGGAAAAGAGACTAACTCCCTCCCCAGGGAAAACATCCTCCTTTTAGGTAGTTGTAGAGAACAATAAAGTCCCCCCTAATTCTCCTTTTTCCAGGATGAACAACCTCTGATCCCTCAGTCACTCCTCATAGGACTTACCCTCTAAATAATTCACCAGCTCTGTTGCCCTTGCTCCAACCCCTCAATGTCTTTCATGCAGTGAGGGGCTTGGAAGTGGACACAGGATTTGTGGTGTCACCACAGAGAGACAATCACAGCCCACCATTGCTGGTACAGGCCAGGATGTCATTGGTCTTCCTGCCCACTGGGCACACACTGGCTCATGTTCAGCTGCTGTCAACCAGCACCTTCAGGTCCTTTTCCTCCAGGCCTCTTTCCAGCCACTCATACCAAAATGAATTGATGCATGGGATTGTTGTAGTCAAAGTGCAGGACCTGTCCCTTGGCCTTGTTGAATCTCAGGTCCTCATGGTGTCATGTCACCCCAGCCAGAATTGCAACAGAAATGATACTGGAGAATCGAAGGATATTGAAAGTCTAGATATTGAAACAGCAAAAGAGGGATGTAAAAAACCCAGTGTTTATGGCATCTAGATAAGAAAATTAAGAAGATCTTTGTGCTCATGCATGCAGTGTGCTAAGGATAAGAAAATTAAGGAGAAGAAAATTAAGGACAGACCACACCCTGAACAGGATAGGCAAAGGTACAAAGAAAGACAAAAGGCACATAAAGGTATAGAGAGAAAGGAAAGCTAAGCAAAATGATGCAGAAAGGTTGAGAGGGCTCAGAGAGAATAAAACGACTGGCAGAGTAAAAAATCTAATTGAGGTCAGCTCCTAAGGGATATAAAAAAGATACCAAAAGCTATCATGGCTGTCAATATAGGAAAAAGGTGAGAGCCATGGTAATGAGTCAGTATGCTCACTACCCTCCATAGCATCACAAGGAATCCTGCCCAGGCCATCTCAGTACATGCCTGTTAATCCTTGAATCATTGGAGTCCTTGGACAGACTATGTGGACAAACACATGCTCTGCTAGTTATGAGAATGTGTGTAGGAGCATGAATTTAAAATAAAGCCATGATTCCCTCCTACAACATCACATGAGAAAATTTGTTACATTGTAGCAGAAGTCAACATTATTACCTGAAAGGTCTCAAGGTGCAAGAGCTAAGAAGGTGTAACCACCTGGTGCTAACGGAAATGCAGCGATACTTAAACTGCTGCTCTGCTGCTGACTGCAAGGCCATGCCACAAGACCCCATAAATGAGTGTCTGTGGTGGGTAAACCCTGCTGGATGCCATGTACCCACCCAAATCACTCTTATCATTACTCTTCCTCAACTGAACAAGGCAGAAAAAAATTAAAAGAGCCTCACAGGTTGAGATAAAGGTGGGAAGGGATCACTCACCAGTTCCTGTCATGGGCAAAACAGAATTGACTTGGGGAAAATAATTTATTATCAGTCACATCACAGCAGGGTAATGAGCAATAAAACCAAATCATAAAACACATTCTCCCCACCTGTCCCTTCTTCCCAAACTCAACTTTACTCCTGACTTCTCAGGGAATGGGAATTGTAGGGCACAAATCTATTAGGATTTCTTTCAGGGAATAAATGCTTCACTACTGTTTTAATGTTTTCGTTTAGAACTTGGGTTTCTGTGTCATTTATTTATTTATTTATTTGAAGCAAGAAAAACAATAAACACCTGCATATAAATGCCTTTTTGACCAGGAAAAAGCTAATTTATAATTTTCACAAAACATCTCAAATGAAAATTAAACTAGTACCACGTAAATAGGCATTCTTCTTATATTTTACAAGAACATGGAATGGAGAATGTCTTACATTTGGACTGTTAGTCCACCTGATATCTTCAGACAGCTATGGATAGCCTATGTAAACATATAAAGAAGTAGTAGATCAGTTTTGTTTCACATGAAGGGGTCTTGCACAATGATCTAATAGAATTTATGTACTTCTGAGGAGCACCATAAAGCAGCATGTCAACAATTAAAGGTCTAGCTGCAGTGCTGTAATATGAACAATAAGACAAATACATGCAAATAAGTATTTTTCAAGTAAAAAAAGGGGCAATATCATACTCTAGCAGTAAGTCTTACTGACGTGTTGTAATAGAAAAAGAGAAAAAGCTTCTAGAAACATATCTTTGCCAGTGACTAGGAAAAAAGTGCAAAGTTCATTTATTTTTCTCTAGATTAAGGAAATAGAGTACCTAAATATTGAGATCCAGGAATATAGTGGAATCTTGCATATTTTAAAACTTTCCTGAAATCTAAAAAAAAAAGAAAAAAAAGACAAGTAATAAAAGGCAAGGTGGAGATATTACAGTCAGTTAAACTTACACTGCAATAGGAAAACCAGAATTTCCTCAAGCGGCACAAAACCGACAGAAATAATAAAACCACTACCTTTATCAGCCATCTGATGCTTTCCTTTTTAGAAAGAGATAAGGACAGGAGAGATGTTCACTGCTTCCAATACTTCATTGATTTCAAGTCACAAAGTATGCTTATATCACAGGTACAAGATGTTGTTGACCTCATCCTGCAACTGCAACTTAAACTGGAGTCAAGCAATGGGTGTCTATGGACCTCTTTAATGCATTTCCACTGAAAGTATTTTTTCCTTCAAATAATAGAATGTATAGAGATATGAGCAACTTCATGACAGCATTTGTCTGTCAGACACATACAGGCAACCAACAAAGCACCACTGTCATCTCAACAAAGCACATTTTCCTTCCTTTCTCCTAAAATTACTGTCATTCATAATCACAGAGCTGGTAAGTTCAAAATATAAAAGAAATATTATGTTATTTAAACTATCCTTTTCCCAGTGCTAGAAGTGATTTTTTCCTTTTTTTTGTTTCATTTTTTTTAAAGTTTCAAGTTTAAGTAATGTTACCATGAGAAAGCTATTTGTCTTTCAGTCTAAATTTTCATTTTCTTAATTTCACACTTTCATATTTATTTATAATTTCTGTTGTTATTTTTTAACCTACTTTTTTTCTAAGAATTTACAGCTTGCAGAGAGATAAGCTATCTTTCTTCACATCTCCCTTACAAAAAAATCCTGAACCAAATTAATCAGTTTTGTAACAAACTATTATTTGGTAAAGCTGTTGAATAGCAATGAACTTAAAACTATACAATGGACTAGTTCTTCAGAGTCAAGGCCTGACTACTACAAGGTTTAATTTTCACTTTTCTTTGGTTACAAATCAAAACTTATTGTACCTCTCTGCAAAGACTGGGTGGTTTGTAGCAAATGGAGGCTTTATCAATGCATTATGGATGATACATGTCATGATTTTTCCATGAATCCAGAACCTTCTTTTTCAAAAAACTTGGGGAAAAAAGGATGATTTTATTTGATCAGAACCTAGCTCATATATGAACTATTGATCCATTACACTTATACATGCTCTGCAAGGCAAGGGAGTCTCTCTATCATCTGCATTTGCCATGGTAAATTTCTTAAAAAGAACACACTTTGACAAAAGGTAAGGGAATCTTACATAAAATCGTGTCCTTGTGATATCATCTGAAACAGGCAGATCTGGAACCAATTTATTGAGTGTAAATTACTGCCAATTTTGCTTTGAATAACAAAATGCTCCAGAGATTTCTGAGATACGTAGCTATTGGGAGCTGTCTGAGGATTTTTATACATGAGGATTTTTCTACGTTTCCTTAACACATCTTTCAACTTAATCAGATACAAAACATGCACAACCTAGCATTCAGGGAAATTATGTGGATTTGTCACACTGCCTGAAGGACTCTGGGATCCATGAACCAATGAACAGATCACACTGAACCATGAATGCAATTTGTTCATCTGTAAAAGAAAAAATATGGATATTTGCCATACAGATGTTTCAAAATCCCAGAACAATAAATAATTCTAACAAAATTTAGTTTAAGTTATTCACTAAAATTTATTAATATTCTCTTTTTTTTTTTTTTTCCAGAACACAGTAAGATACTATGAGTTGGGTAACAGGAAGAACTGGTAAACTGTACTGCTGAATTATTAGGCATCTCCTAATCATAACAATTTGAAATCTCAGATGAAATATAAAGACAAAAGCTTTATGTGTTAAAATATCTGGTAAAAATACACTGATGGACCTCTTTCATCCCTATAGTCCACACTATGAATTCTTTACCACTGATGTAATACCAATTATAATCACATACTAGTAAAAAATAACTTAATTCAGCAGTACATATCTTTAAAAAAAAAAAAAGAATGCTTTTAAAATAGACTTTAATTGGGAGGATTTGAATGCACTGATTTTAACATACATAAGGCAAGGCAAGGCAAGGCAAGGAAAGGATACATTTAGAAGCAAAATAACAACAAAAAAGTACTTAAGATCAGCCCTCAGATGCTGCAAACAAGTAAACCTTGCTAAATAATTATCTGAATCACTAATTTGTTGAAAAAAAATAGCTCCTTTCAACTTGTTGATGAATACAACATCACCTCCCTCGGGCATCCATCAGGTCTTAGCAGGTCAAAAGTATGTCATGCAATAAATGAGAAACCAGCCATAATTTTGTAAAGCATACCAGATCCACTTGTTTATTTTGTCAAAGTTAACAGTCCATGTATCAGGTTTGCACTAAGAAAGATGTTTTCAAGGGCTTATGTTAAAAGTTAACACATAATATACTGAATTATATCCAATGTATCCTATTGTAAAAACACAAGAGACTGAAATGATCTCAAAGAATTGTTGTTCCTGGTAACCAAAATATGAGACCTAGTTTCTTTAAGGAACCCTCCAGCCTACTGAAAATACAACTTTGTTGTTTGTTTTAACTTCTTCTCTTCTATGTAAAAGTCAAACTATTGACTGGCTCTGGGCAGTGAACCCTGAATAGCATCAGGTGAGCAGACCAAGCTCTGTGACCATGCTCAAGAAACTGGAGGAGACTATGAGAAATCTCTTTAGAGATGAACTGCTGAGAGGAAGGATTGTCAGAGCCCCAGCTAAAATCAGAGATCTAATGAAACAGACACAGAGGAATCCCAGCCACTGTAGAAATGGGGCTGGGGAGGTGATGGGGTGGGAAGGGTTAACTGAACTTGATTTTTCCAGAAATCGCGCATTTCAAAAAGTAGGATGTTTGGTGAACGCGGGGTCAAGTCATGAAACCTGAAATACAAAAATGTGTTCTTTATGAATCCCTATATCAATATTATAGGAGTTTTATCATACTCATTTGTCTCTTCACCTGGAACAATACTGAGTTCAGGAATTTTCATGCTGCTGCCACCAGTAGGAAAGAGTAATTAAAACTACAGAACTGAAAAACACATTGCTTCTGTAAGTTTGTGTGGAGCTTAGAACTCAACAGGTGCCTGGATCCAGAAGCTCTGCCTCTTATATGAGTATGTTGTTTCTGTAAGAGTAAGAAAATCATCGCCTCCAGCTACCAATTACTTCAGCACTTTTAAGCTTCATGTCTCCCTCTTAGACAGGATTTTACCTACATGAAAGCAGATGTCTTGGCTCTCAGCTCCTTCTGACTGCATTGGTAGCCAATTCCTGCTGAGTTTGGAGCCACACCTGCCTTTTTTTTTTTTTTTTTTTTTAAACTTCAAGCCAGGAAGATAATTCACAATTTAATTAAACCAGGCCAAAATTACTATAAAATTACCCCCAAACAAATTATGCATCCAAGGATTTTTTGGTTGTGGGGTTTTTTTTGTTTTTTTTTTTTTTTTTTTTATAAAGTAGCTATACCATGACACTATTCCTTCCTTAATTTATGAGACTGAAGTACAGAGGATGGGCTATGCAGTCTTAGATAACCTGTTGTTCATCTCAACTGTATAAACAATGTCATTCAAGTGGTAAGTAGGAGGCCTCATTCCTGCTCTTAAACCTTTGTGGAATCATAATGACAATTCAGCCATTGGGACACTCTAAAAATAGTGCTCACCTCCTCAAAAGTGGTTAGGAAACCCTAGTCCTGTCTCCACTATAAAACAATTAAAATAAGAGCAAAGGGAAAAGGGAAAGAGTTTTATTTTTGCCTGTGAGCCGTAAATATTCCCTTACTCATGTATTTCACCTGTACATTTAATTTGAAATCTATATATTTTTACTTGTGAGCTGGGCTGTGGATGAAAGACAGGACTTAAAGCAGCCTCAGCTAATTAGAGATCCAGCAAATTCTCTGTGTGTTGATCACTTGCAACAGTTTGGGGAGAGGCTGCAGATTTTTATTACAGTAGTTGAGGTGCAGTTAACCATTGATCCAACAGAGAAAAAGCTGCTGCTCAGAAACTGTTAAAACATTTGCTGACAGAATTTTTACATTTTGTGGAAAGGACAGAGGTAATTCTTTACTTTTCAAATTCTCATATATGCAGATGACACATAGCATCTATAAATAAGAGTTGTTTTTTAAAGGACCAATCACATCCTTTAAAAAATCTGACAAATGTGCTTGTATATGTATTCATAAACACTCACACACAGAGCTGTGGTGTGAAGTGTATGTTTTAGGTCCACATAGAAATTATATATGAATAGATAGAAAAACAAAATGGAGAGAAGACTGTGAAAAGAGAATTGATGAACTTTAGACACTGTCTACCTTACCTCATTTCAGCCATCTAAAACATAGATCCAAAGTAGTTCACCATTGGCTGCCCCTATGGTGAATGGCCAAAAAAAAGAGGAGTCCAAGGAAGGGAGACACCCTGTGCTAGGACTTGTATGTAAGGAAGACACGGTGGAAAAAAGGAATATGGGTAGGTGACACTAGACATTCAATTTTGCCTGGAGCCCTCCAGAGTGTTTCCCATTATCTATATTGCTAGCATCATTTATTATCTAGGTTTCATTGTCATGTTTTCTGAACACATTGAATATTTACTGGTTTATTAAAACTTGCCTTGAAAACTATTATCCACCATTTATCAAGATTTTACCTGCACAGCATCACATCGATACTTTTGCAGGACATTCCCAAATGCTGAACCACTGAACAATGCCTGTGCTACAACAGAGGGTTAAACTGGCATGCAAGAAGAAAAAAATCGTATTAGTTTCATGAACAGTGCCTTAGCAGCTCCCTGTCTCTGCACACACCTTTAGCCTCTCTAGCAGAATGCGCCGCTCTCAGAATGGATGGAGGCTTCCATCTTCCGGCTCCCAGAGCCTTCTCCCTTTATCTTCCTGTCAGCTTGTCTCCCTAAGCAGTTTGTAACAACTGACCTTCAATTTCCTAGAAATCAAAACATATAAGGGTATTTGCTAACTGCTGTATCGCTTTGAAGACTATCTCTGTCAAACCAAAGTTTGCACCTTGTCAAAACCAGAACCGCTGACACTAAGAAATTGCAATACTGTCCTTCACTTAATGTCTCGGGAATGCTGACAGGGGTGGATTGTGCACTTTGTTTACTTATTTATTTATTTTTGCTTATTTTGCACATAGCTTCCTATTAAGTTAATCAGCCTAATACTACAGGGACTGTTCATAATTCACTGCAGATATAGAGCAATGGGATTTCAGTGACCAAGGCAAGAATAATATGAAATGTCAACAAAATGCAATGTCCAAGAAATTTTGATCAGTATTTTAGATTAAACATTAATGCAAAGTAACTTCATATCTGTCATAACTTTCAGTGTACTTCTAAGTCTCTCATAAAAAGTGAGCTTATAAAAATCCCACTTAACCTCCTCAAAAATCCAATTTTGCAATTCTTTCATTATTATAGATGTTTATTAATAGAGTAACCTGATAGAAAAAATGCTGAGTGACTTCTGCTGGTTCTTATCCCCTGAAGTACTAGTAATCCCCTCAAATACTGCTATATTGTGTGTCCTACAAAAATCCCTTCTACATCTCACCAAGGGTCATAACAGAGATTCAAAATTATGCAAACTTATATACAAAATTAATCATAATCATCATTTTGAACTGGCTTGTTAATTTAAGTTTTTATGGTAATTTAGCTGTGTATTAATTTTGTCATGCAATATTTTCATGGCCTTTTTTAATAACCATGTACCAGATGGTGTTCCCTTAAAACTAACCATTTAAACCACTTACATTTAATCTTTTCAAAGGTAAATTTAGTCATCTCAAATTTTACCTTGAAAAATGGCTTGCAAAATATATTGAAGTACTACAAATAGACAAATAAGCAAGAGGACACAAGTGAGAGCCCTGTAAAAATGCAGAGTGTTTTTGTAATTAAACTAAAACTTATCCTTTATGTAGAAGGCAGCAAAGGCTTTGATATCTTGTTTCAACTGTATGCTTCTCACATTCACGGTTTTTCATAGTGCATTTTATTTTTCATCTCACTCACTGTTTTAATCTGTTTCAGATCAAATTGCAATCACCTAGTACAGAAGACAAGGAGTAGTTCCCTTATAACAGTTCCTTATGAAGGGCAGGCAATATCAAAACACCCCCAAAACAAAACAAAGCACAGCAAAAATTACAATCAAAAGTCAAGAGTATGGGCTCAGAAAGAAAACAGAAAACAACTCTGATAATGTTAATATTATTCACAATGCTTTCATCCTGTAGATACTTAAATCTGTGCTTAACTTTATACACCAAATGAATAATTTTATTGAGTTGGGAGAAATTACTCCCATGAATAAAATTTAATGTGCATAAAGGTATAAAGAGGTCAGGGTATTCATTCCCTTTCTATTACAGATAATTTTAATTTTCTTGAGTGTCATCTATGAACACATCCCAGCTTTTCTGCATCCATTGTCGTGGTTCTACACTAAAAACACCACAGGTTGTCATTGAAGAACAGAGTAAGAAAAAGGTTCTCTGTTCTCATTTTTATTATTGTTCTCTCCTTAGTTAACTTGGCAAAGTAATTTAACATCTTTGTGTCTATGGAATATAGTTACTGGGACATCTTTTGAAACACTTCAAATTTATAGTTGAAAAAGGTATCCTTATTCAATGTAGTATCAGAAATACACTACATGAGAGAAGAGTAAAATGGAAAAAAGGAAGAACTATTTAAAAATAAACAGTTCCAATGAAAAGGGGGTGGGGGGATAAAATAATGCAAGTTTGCTTAATTTTGTTTCATTCACAGTATCTGGACATTTTCTCCCTCATGAAATTGAACTTCAGTGAATTGCTCTTACTACTCATCCCTCATTCCTATGAAAGAGATGATCATAACACAAAATAAAACAGAGAACAAAGTGACGCATACATTGGCAGTGGTAGAGATGTGCCAAATACTGAAAAAGTAAGGAAAAAAGGGAAAGAACACTTAATTCAAACTGAATAGCATCACTCTCAGAGAAAGAGGGTGCACACATTTCTTACTCAAGCAACGTTTTTTTATTGTGTTATATCCCTATCCCTATCCCTGTATAATCACTGATTAGAGGGTTTTCTACAGAACAGTACATTGCCTGGCTTGTCTGTGATAGTATGCTTTAACCACTTCAAAAAATCAACCCTGTAAGGAGTGTTCTATTCAGACTTCCATGATCATACCAGCATATCTCAAGCACATCCAGAGCTCAGAAAACGAGAAGTCTTCAAGCATTATACCTCTCCTATAAGCTCTCGGAGCACACGTACAAAAACCTGCTCTGGGATACATCTGAGAGATCCACCCTGTATCACTGCATGGGACATGCTGTTTAATTTTGTATCAGCATCTTCAACACCATTTGGAAACAGAGGAAGAAATCTGGGCTGGTGAGTTTTGCCTCTCCCTTCCCACTGTCTTCCAAAGGACTGTTGGTGGTGGTGTCTGACGATATGCTTTATCTACAGGCTGTAGATTCATCTCACCTGAGCTCTTGGACACTGTAGCTCAGCCTCCACTCTCCCACCTTTCATGACTAAGACACACCAAAATGTCCAGTGGTTACCTTCATCACTTTCTCTTTTGAATAAACACTAGCAGGCTGCTCAATTTACAGACACCCAGAGACACATCACAGGACATGCAGAGGAAAGAATAAGGCAGAAAGTTTTTTTTTTCTGGACTGGTCATGTACATGAAGTGTACGTCCATATAAGGTAGGAAGCAAAAGATTTAAATGAAGGCATTCCTTCATGGTGTCAGTTCAGGAGACAGTACTGTGTACATTTTTTTTTTCCAAAGGATTTGAAATATAGTACAGTAAAATACATTCACTGTGACTCATAAAGCTCATGGCCAAAAAACTGACAAAGGGCTACTGAGATCTAGTGTTCAGCTTGTCAGTGCCCTGTGGTTCTTCACAGCAGCTGCTCAAGGCATCATGCACATGACTCCATCAACTCATCCAGCTTCAGCTCTGAAGCTCTGACTGCTAAGTCAGCAGAGAAGATGACGATTGGAAGAAAGTCTACATAATCAAGAGACAGTTTTCTAGCTAGAAATCCCTTGAATTAATTTGTAGAACTAGTATATGGCCCCAAACTTATAGAAAATCAACCAAAAGATGTCATAACTAACTGCTCCTCAAGGTAATGCTGAAAACCAAAACAGGGTTTGTCCATTCAGGTTTTTACACAAAAATAAAACTTCATGGGCTGCCTAATTTCTTTAAGAAAAAAAAAAAAAAAAAAAAACCCCACAGGCAAACAATAGAAGTCCTTCCCCTATGCTTAAAGTTCTTTTCCTGCATTTGTGGTTTTTACCTCACAGTGTGTCCTGAGCTTGGCTCCTCATTCATTATAGGGCTGTGCCTCTCAAAAGTTCACTTTGACATTGGTCCAAGACAAATCTGTAAAAGTGGATATCAAGGATGTGCACCTGAGGCAGAATGCAATCCACATCCACCTACTGAGTAATCAATACAGGCTGTTGCAGACTAATTGTGATACTGCTCAGTCCAAAGACAATTCTTGTCAATTCCCATTCCTTAGAGTCATTTTATATGGAAGACACATACAGCTGAGGCAAAGTCAAGAATATTTCATTTTTTTTCCTCCATGCTACAGAAACATAAACAATGGGAGCATTCAGGGTGGAAAAGTCTGGAACAAGAATCTAGCCATCGTCCTGGAGGATGGCCTGGTTGATTTGTTGAGTGGGAAGGGAAAGAGGGGCCAATAGCCAAAACCCTGTTTCTGCAGAATTTTCTAAAAGGTCCTCTTTTTCCTGTACATAGGCCCTCCACAGGTATCTTTGGCACTGCATTCGAAAATGCTAAAGAAAGGAACATTGTAATAAGACAGGGCATCTGCAGCTGCAGGGAATACTTAAGAAGTCAAACATTGCTGTGATCAGAGTAGGGTAAATATTTAGTAGTTGCCAAGGCTGCTAATCCAGTGCTTTCCAGATAATTTAATTGTATGTAAGTATACTTATTTTTTTTTTAAATGTTTGTGTGTTCATCGGTGCATTATAAATTGTTACTATAAAATACACTAGGACAATTTCCTTTACTTTTATTTCTAACTAAATACACCTGTGCTGTTTAGCCTTGTATGTCTTCACGACAGGAACTCCATTAATCCAATGACCAACAATTTATTTGTCCATTGATGTAGCTTAGTCAAGTAGAAACTGTTAAGTCAAACAGTGAAGGACAATAATCAGAATTTTGTGTCATGGGCTGATTGTGCAATGTTCTCAATGGCAAAATGCTGCTGTAAGAAAAATAATTCTGACACACTTACTTAGGTGAAATACTTCTGAACTACTTCATTTCCCTTCTCATTTCAGGCAATCATGCTCATTTCCCTCTTCACTTATTTCTCCATCTGATTTGTAAGGAAACATAAAAACTGTGCATGTTTCACAGTCATCTGGTTACTCCAAACTCTCAGATTTTACATTTATGTTCACCTTACTACCAAGCAGGTGGAATAAAAAGCAAGCGAGTAAGTGTTTTAAGTTACAACAGAGTAAGTTAAGATGAAAACAGGGAAAATGCTTTCTGCGAAATAAAAGTCATTGACGTGTTGGAATGACTCCATAGGAGAGACACTAAGTTGATGACAGGACTGGAATGCCATTCCTATAAGGAAAGGCTGAGAGAGTTGGGGTCGTTCAGCATGGAGAAGAAAAAAGCTTTGAGGAGACATTATTACAGCTTTCCAGTACCTTAAGGAAAGGAGGGAGAGTGACTTTTTATATGGCAGATAGTGACATCACAAGGGGCAATGGTGCTAAACTGAAAGAGGGCAGGCTTAGATTAGATGTTAGAAAGAAATTCTTTACTCAGAGGGTGGTGAGGCACTGGAACTGGTTTACTGGAGAAGTTGTGGACTCCCCATCCCTGGAAGAGTTCAAGGCCAGGCTAAATGGGGCTCTGAGTAATGTTGTCTGGTGGAAGGTTCCCCAAATAGCAGAAGAATTAGCAACTTTATTGTTTAAAAATGCATATGATTAGTAACTGAGCTTTACAATTATTTTAATTTTGAGCCTACAGAAATGGTTCAGATTTCTTATATATTAAACTTGCCTTTATTCCTATTTCTTTGCACCAACTACAATTTTAGTTTTTGTATTAACATCCTGTGTCCAAAACTACAACAGGGAGAAAAATCCACATGAACATTCAAAAAAATGTGTCATAGGAGCCATGGTTTCTATAGTAAAATCACAGAGGTAGTAGGACTCTGGTGCAAAAGTTCAACATCATAATTAAGGCTAGTTGGTAACCCACAAGACATGCCACCTACATCCTTATTTCTAAGTGCTCAGTAGCAGTTACTATATTAAAGTTAACTGCTCAATGGCATTTTGCATAATAAAGATCAGATTGAAGAAAATGTGCATATTCAGATTCATAAAGAGTTAATTAATCAATAAGAAATTTAGACAAATACTCATTATTGTATCACAAACCAAACATTTTAAACAACAACAACAAAAAAGAATTTATGGTGAAGTTCTATCAGTTACATTTAAAGTGTGAAGATTATTACTAATTATTGAATATATAGTTAGCGAGCCTGACCTTTGCAGACTGTGACCCTTGTTCTGCTCTCAAGTGGACATTTTCAACTGTGGCCATATATGTGAGTGCAGAGTTTTATTATATCTCATATCTATATTTAAACTTTACTCTAGCATGGTAAAAATCGCTTCTACACCACTTCTTAAGTTTTAACAATGTCCCTGGCCCCAAAGGGTTCATAGCTTTAAAGAAACTTGTTAAGACATGTTGGAAGACAATAACTCAAGAAAGGAGACAAGGGCAGAAGAGCACTGCATTAATGAAGACAAGCAGAGAGGAGAACCCAGAATATCATCTCTGTTTTTAACTGACTAGCAGTAAAAAAATCTCAAAAGACTCCTGCAAAACCAGCAACAGTTGGTAGGGCAGCTATCAGAACCTTTGATATGAATGTGAATGTGTATGTGAATTCCTGACTTTAAGGAATCAGTAATGTTTGTGAAGACCTCAAATCACAAGAATTCCTCCTCCCAAGCAAGTGATCAATGGTCAGTTATCCGTACTTTTGATTTTTGGTAATTTACAAGCAGGGCTGTAAGTGGCAGATTGTTTCCAGGCATGGAGGATCCCAGAGCGCAGGCTGGACTTGCCTACAGAGTTCCAAGCCTGTGCCTGACAGCAGCAAGGTGCAGGAATGGGGTGGTGGTTTGCAGCCATGCACCACTGCCATGCTGGAGGAGGGGCTGCAAGAACTGCAGCAACACACAGATCCTGCCTGAGCCTCAGCACTCCCCTGGGCTTCTGCCAGGCATAAAGCTGGCATGCAGCCCCCTGCCTGCATCTGTCTGCTTCCTGGGGGCAGGAGGAGTCAGAACACAGCCTGCCCTCAGACATGCATCTTGCATCAGAGCATGAGAGTGTGACCCCACTGCTGCAGTGATGCCCTAGTCCAAATCGGTGTGGGGCCACTGGAAACACCCAGAGATACCGGGTGAAAAGTGAAGATGGAAATGGGGTCAGAAAAACTATGCTTCTAGAAGGAAAAGACATGGAGACATATGTGTACATTCTTATGATTGCTTAATAGGACTTGGGAGGATAGGTCTGTACCCCCAGACTGAAAGGACTGGATCTTGCATCAGAGACCTTCCTTGATGGGTTCAAAGGCACAACCTAAGTATGTCTTGATACAAATAGCAAGTCTCTAGCAGAGAAATTTTATAAAAGGTCTGACTTCCTTTCAGATTAGACACAAAAACAGATTTAGGGAAGGGAATACCCAAAGAAACTGGGAAGTCAAATGGAAAATTAACTTTACCAGCCCACTGTAAGAGCAGAAATAAGGTTTATGTCACACAACCTCAGAAATTTACATCAGAACAGGGAAAAGAAAAACTATCAGCATGTGAGTCAACATACTTACTTCTAAGAGCCACAGCAAGCCTAAATGAAAAACATTATTAGAA
Source organism: Brachypodius melanocephalos (assembly GCA_013398615.1). Lineage (NCBI taxonomy): Eukaryota > Metazoa > Chordata > Aves > Passeriformes > Pycnonotidae > Brachypodius > Brachypodius melanocephalos. The sequence continues at coordinate 44,577,744 of VZSR01003807.1, read as the reverse complement.
TCACCTGTTTCTATCTGTTGACCATCCTCGGGGAATAAGCAACCCAGATATACACATCTGCATTTAAGGTGTCATCCATCTATCTACATTTGAGCAGTCAGTCCAAAATTGGGTAGATGAATTCCAATGTATAACCCATTAATGGGACAGCTTTCTGAGGAATGGTGGGGAGAAAGGGACTGAGAAATATTTCCATCTTGTAGGAACAGTCAAGGAAGGAATCTTGTTCTTCACTGTCAAACGTTCTTGTTAACTTCAGAAAGTTGCTGCTTAAATAAACAATATCCATGAACTTTTGTCTGTATTTCCAACAGCTGAAACAATACTTTGAGAATCAAATTCAAAGAGCAATAATAGATCATAAAATTAGAATATGGAAAATAGTCTAACAATATAGATGCTTACAGGAAGCCAGTAGCATAGGAATAAGAGAAACATGAGAAGAAATACTGAATACATAGAAGAGAAGAAACACATGGAAATACATGGTTGAGAGAGAAAAATGAGTGCAAGAACTATATAACAAAAAATGATTAGGTGAGGCTGTGTAAATGGAATGAAAGTATTGTATTAAACATACGAAGAGAGAAGAAGCCAGAGAAGGCATATAAAAGACAGGAAGAAAAGAGATTATAACAGCTTCTTGTCAATATATTTGAATATTATGTTTTAGTAGTTTCATCATTAAATATTTCTCAGTCTCTTTCTCTCACATTTTAAAATGGATATAAAATAGAAATATGTTCATATCTAAGCATTATACTGAAAATGGGCTACTGTTTTTTAACCCTGTGTCACTTTTGAATATACAGCACAGTGTAGTGCTTGAAACTACATCCATTTGTTGGCTTCCCTTCTGCAAGATAACCTACTTATTTTTAAAAGTCTGGTGTTTAATATACAAAACACAAAGCACAGACAAAAACCTAATACTAATCAACAAAAAAAAAAGTTTATGAATAATCACATTATAAATACTTTCACCAAGACCAAACATATTTTGAAGCTGAGCTGCTCTGTGTGAAGGTGACACCCTCTAAAATTAATTAAATGTACAGTTAAGCCAGTTTTAAGGAACCTATACTGAGACACCCATTCACGATTTGTTTCAAGCACACAAACGACTTTATCAATTATGACTCTCAGGACCAGAATCCATACTGATTAATTCAGCATAGATCTGCTGACTTCAGTGACACTACTTACATTTACTGTGATAACAGTCAGCAATGTTCAGCAAGAACAGAACAATAAATCATTCACCAGAAATTTTTAGTTATATCACTTCAATAAAAGGTCTAGGATTCACTGATTAACAACAGTGAAATAACAGATTTCAAGTGTGCATACAGGAAGGAATAGAAAAAGGTAAATAAGGAAAAGAAAGGGAGAAATAGAGGTGGAAAATATTTCAGTGCAATCAGACACTATTGGCAGGAGAGGACCAAGAACATTGCCAGAATTTATGAAAGACAAAAACCTATGGCTCTTAGCAGGAGGTCTAATACATTTGGTGTAGATGCTCTATACTGTGTTTGGGTTAATTCCCTTTATTTATTGGCCTTTTGGGATTCAGTGGAAAACAGCTATACAAATTAGTACATCTCTGTAATTTTCTTTCACTCATTCACCCATAGTTATTCATCTTTAAAAACAACAATAAAAACGCACCCTCCAAATACTCTTTTCTTGTGCCTGACAATTTGGGATCTACTTTCCTTGCAATCTCTCATATTTTATATAGTGTTGTCAAAATGTGTCTCCTCAGAATGATGACAGCCACCTGCAGCTCCTAACAGTAATACCCCACATTTTCACAGAATATTTTGCCCTTTGGTAATATAAATGTGTTTCTCTCCTCTCACTCTTCAGTTTGAGCCCAGAGTACATATCAAGAGTATGATTCCATTCTCACATATGTTTTACTCTGATACAAGGCCATTGATATGAGCTGAGCCACTGCCAACATACAACTCCCTAACTCAGGTTTTACATTTCTTTAGAATATTAAGTAAACTTAGCTATTCCTCTAAAATTCCATGCTGGAAGACTAATACAATTCTAAAACATTTGTTTAGCTTAAGATAAGCCTTGCCCGTTTAATCAAATTTTAGATACTGGACAGTTTTAGAATAGGACATAGCTTCTTCTTTAAGATGTGGGGAATTGCAGATAATGTGTTTGCAAAACTAATGATATTTAGATACAGAAAAAAGACCTTGAGAATTTCCTCCCTGGGTCTCAGCTTGATCTGAATCTGGACTATATGCTCAAATTTTTAAATGTGAGCACTCACTTAAGGCAATTATGGGCACTCAGCCAATGTTTTAAAACTGAAATAGATGTCCTGACATTCTGAACACTAATGTTCAGTGCTTGCTTCCAAATTTCAACTGATTCCAGGATCTCTAGAAAAAAGATCTCAGATTTTCACCTCTGAAAATCTACCTCTCCACCACTATTAAAATATCCAAAAAAGAGTGAAGATCAAAATGATTGTACTACCCTAAAATTTTATTCAGCCCCACATTCTGTTTCAGAAGTGACTATAAATGCTGAAGGAGACTCAAGATTCTCCTCTAATACATTCCCAACCTCCAATTATTTCCAGCACAGGGAAATTCCTGAAGTGGATATGACTTTGCACACTTATTGACAACGTCCAGCACCACTGGATTTCTCTTTCATATGCTTGTCCAGTTTGCCTCTGAGTCCACGAAAATTTGTATTTTATTTATTTCTTGTTATCTACAACATCCTTTGGCAAGGAGTTTCAAAGGTCAGTTACTTGCTGCATGAGCAAATCTTCTGGTTTGAGCACGACTCCTTCCAGCATTTTACGATGCCTGCTGTTCTTTTGCTAGACATTAAATTATAAACCCCCAGCCTGTCTTTCCTTGCCAATCTTGACTCTGTAGTACCATAGTCTCATAACATGTCCCTTTTTCTTTCCCAGGGTGAAGCTTCCTGATGGACTCAGCTAATCCTTGAATGGCCTTTCCAAGGAAATACTGGGTATTTGAGAAAATACCATCTGTAAAACCTCATCATATTAATTTATTTTTTCTAAAAATGCATATGCATTTGGATCAAACACGCACGCAGGGGAGGACTGTGCTGAAACTTCAATTCCTGTTATTTAGCATGGAATTTGGAAGCCTGAACTAGAATGCAGCTTTTTGTTACATCAAGTTTCCTGGGAAGATCTATGTACCTCAGAAAAACATCATTCTTTGTGAGAGGCAACTTGAAGCTCCAGATAACTGGGGTTACAAAAGGATATGCTTGAAAATTCCCAAAAATTCATTTCAAACTATCACTTCCAGAAGCTCAGGATACACAGTTCTGAATCCTCCTCTCAAATCAAGCTCACAGACACTTTATTTCAAAGAAAGAGGCAGGCCATGCTTTGTCAGCAGCAGTATAGCAGTAATGGTGCCACCATACCATTTGTACTTCCCCTCACCAGAACCAAAGACATAAGAGAATAAAGAGGCACTTGAATTCTGATCCTAGTTTAGAAAATTCTGTGTTTCATGCAGAAGAGACATTGTGGACCGGGTGTCCCTGAATGAGGCCTAAGAGGAATATCAAAAGCTGTTGTTAACCTTAAACAAATGCTGCTGTTCTTTTTTGCTGGCTTAGAAACTTAAAACAAGGAAAAACTTCAGGTTTCGAACCCTCAAAAATGAATTTGAACCCAAGTCTTCCACTAAGAACTTATTTAAACAAGATTCTGTACAGGTATCTTGATCAACATCTTGAAACAGATCACAACAGAACTTGGTAGGGGACAAGCAGGATCATTTGTGCATTTCTGTGACAGTTCTGGTTAGGGTAGAGATAATTGTATTCATAGTAGCAGTAAAGTGTTCAGCTGTGTTTCGGATTTGTGCTTTAAACAGTGTTGATAATAGAGAGATGTCTCATTATTGATGGGCAGAGCTTGTACAGAGCCAAGGCCTCTTCTGTCCTCACCCCACTCCATCAGAGAGGAGCCTGGGGGTGCTCAAGGAGCTGAGGGGACACTGCTAGGACAGCTGAGCCCAGCTGATCAAAGGGACATCCCATACCATATGGGGTCAGGCTCAGTAAATAAAGCTGGGGGAAGTAGAAGAAAGGGCAAAACACAGGAAGTGATGGCATTTATCTTTCCAAGCAACCATGACACCTAATGGAGCCCTGCTTTGCTGGAAACAGCTGAACATCTGCCAGCCCATGGCAAGCAGCGAATGAATTCCTAGGTTTGCTTTTCTTGCATGGGCAGGCTTTGCCTTATCTATAATTATCTCAACCCATGAGCTTTCTCATTTTTACTCTTCCAATTCGTTCCCCAACAGAACTGAGGCCAGAGTGGTTATGTGGGGCTTAGTTGCCAGGTGGGGTTAAACCACCACCATTTTAAACACTGAACTCTTACAGCAGAAAGTTAAACTCTAGACAGCTTTATCAGTCCTTCATTTTCATTAATGCAAGGAAAAACTCAACACAAGACATCATCTTTTAACACTGCCCTTTGTGATTAGTGATGTTAATGACACACAAAGTACATAAAATTACTCTTCTCTAGCCTACATAAGCAAAATGAAGAGCATTAAAGACAGATTCAGTATTAACTCTGAATTTCATTCCTTTTAGTAGAACAAGCCAAAATGACACAGGGTTTGTGGGTTTTTCTGTATTTATCACAGTTCAATTTGATTAATGACTAGGCAATATTTTAGAGTACATTAATAACATCAGAGATGAAAGCGCATTTTTTAAGTATTCATATCCCTCCCAGTATAAAGAGGATTTCAGTGCATTTAGATAATTAACATGAAAACTGTGGCCTTATTTTTATTTTGATCTTTGCATAAATATTCTCCAATTAATTTTGTAAAGTTTATTATACAGCCCACGTGTTGGGACTGCAATGAGTTTCTTGCAACTTTATGATCGTACGCCAGTACAGCCAGTTAGAATCTCACCACCAGACTATGTGCATACATGAAATAGCAGCAAGTTTGTTATCAAATGACAGCAATTATATGGGCAAGACATAAAGTATTGAAAATGTTGATTTCATAGATTGAAAGGCCAGAATTTCTTTTTTCCAAACATCTAATAATCAGAGACAAAGAACAACGAGTCATCTACAAATGTTACTGGTAATACAAGTACTTCTGAGTATCAATTTAAAATGCAACTGAAGAAGAACAGATTCAGGAAATGTGCCATAGAATTTTACACCTGGTAAAAATAAAGAATTTCAAATATTTATGAAAAAATTAAAAATTAAAAGCAAAGTAAGTGAAATAGAAGGCTTTCCAACAGAAGGCGCCTTTATGCTATTGTCACAATGGAAGTGTAGTGACATAAGATAATTACTGAATAAATATTTTACAAATGATTTTTTAAAAAACCTACAGTGCCTTGTAAACTGCCCCAGAATAACAGAATGAACCAGTTCTGTGAGGATTTTTTCTCTGTACATAAAAGATTCTATAAATTCCGGTGTCAAAAAACCCTCTAAATGAAGAGGGCTGTAGTTGAGAATGGAAGCCCAGGGCAGAGAAAAAAACATGTGGAAAAATGCAAGTCAGAACTAAGATACTAAGGGTGCAGCACAGAAAAAGAAAAAAAGCAAGAATGTGTAACAAAACAGGATAATAATAAATTTTATACAACTCAATTAGAAACAAATCAGATATGCAAATGGCAAAGATTAAAAATATAGTTTCTCAGAACTACAGGAAATTAGTTCTTGAAACAGAACATAATTGAAAGAAAACTATTTTGAGAAATGAGTGTCATCTTGGAAGACATAAGAGCCTTAAATCAATAAGCTCAGCTTGATAAACTGGACACTGTTATTAAAACAGAGTTTAGACATATTTTTAGCCTTCAATTGCAATAAGCAAAAAGAAGTCAAGGATTAAGGATATCCAAACTAATATGTAAAGTGGTCTTAAAATAATGAGGTTAAATGCATGTAACAAGATATAAGATATATAAAAAATGTCACAACACTAACTTTTGGACAGGGGCCTTCAACAGAATGCATGTTAGTCAAAATGTGGCATTTGTGCTCCTTCCAAAACCAAGAATATTTCCACTGATAAATGCACATATCGGGGAGGGGAGGAGATAAACAAGGAAGGTAAGTTGCAAACCAGTGGACGGAAATTAAAGGGTTGGAGATGCTACTTGAGCTAAGCAGGGAATTGTCATAATTTGAAAAGGCAGCTTTCAGGAAATAAGAGAAATTATCACAGACTGTGATAGCAAAGAGGTAAAAAAGAAAAAAAGGTGGATAGAAGGTAACTCATAAAAAGCATAAACTTAAAAATATAAAAACAAATTAAAAGAGCCTCCTTAAATACAGGAAAAGCAAGAAACTTTTAAGAGTAACTATGTCTTCTGGTAACTTCAGAGAATGAGGACAGCAATTAAGGAGGAGAAGGACATTGCTAGGAGCACAGAAGATTTATTTGAATCAGTCTTCACAAAAGAGGATGTTAGGCAGATATCTACTCTTGGGTAATAAAAATTAGGTACTATCAGATGAAGAGGTGCTGGAACAAATCAATCATTTGAAAAGCAGGAAGCCTCCAAGACTGAAAATCCTGAACAAGTAGTTGAGCTATGCAATCTCTAATTGAAAAACAACTTCTTTACTGGAAGGGTAGAGAACAGCAAATGTTTCCCATACATCATAAAAGGAGTTAAGAATGATTCAGGGAATCAAAGATTCATAAATCTTACATCTGTACCTTACTAATTAAAAATAACAAAATAAAACACAAGACCATGAGATGATAGAGCTGTGCAAAGGAAGATGATACCTCACTCATCTGCTAGAATGTTTTCAACACATCAGTAAACTACTGAAGTGCTCAAAGGAGAACCAATAGACATCGTTTATTTAAACTTGCTTGATGAAGTTTCTCACGGGAGACTGATAAAATAATAGACATGGACAGCAAACTGAAGACCTCTGTTCAGTGTAGCAGCTCTCAGAAGAAGCAAAATATAAAAATGAATCAAAAGGACATGATAAAGAAAAGCAATGTTATAAAAACCAGAGCTGCACCCTGATCTGAACTGCTGTGTGCAGTGCTGACTTCTACATCTTAGAATGACATCAGAAAACTAGGAGGTGTTTAAGAGAAAAGTGAGAAGAATTATAGAAGCAGGGTTTTGTGGAAACAGAGTGGAATATCTTAAAAGGATATTAAGATATGGCTAAAGTACATGGCAAAAATACTTGGCAAAAATATGACATAATGCTAAAAGTAAGCCAGAATCTCACTTCTCCCTGCACTAACACAAGAATATGGTGACATATCAATCTGCTGAATTAAATAAAAAGCTAACAAATACAACAGAACATCACTTTTCACTTAGTATTTATGCTGTGGGACTCATCATTTGATAATGTTGAGGTGAAAGAAAATTACGATTGCAAACTATTAGGTGCTTATGTGGAAAAAAGAATGTATAGAGTTAAGCTAGCTAAATGAGTATCGAAGGGGAACTGAAAACTTATTTGGAGACTTAAATGGAGCTCTGCATACTGGAGACTACGTGAGATTTTTTTGAAGCCAGGCTGTCAAAACCAGTCCTGTTCTGGGTTTTCTGCACCTACCTGAGGAGCCTTCAAGAGCCACCATCAGTGGTAAGATGCTGTACAGGCCTTACACGTGATTCAGACCCCTTCTGCCCACACTCTTTGTATCACCTATTGCAAGAATTTCACTGCTCCTAGCCCAGTTATTGAATTCATTGGATTGAATGACAACATCAAAATACTTAAAGCTAGTAGCAGAATTTAGAATTACTTGTGAAAATCTTTGCTGAAGAAGCCATACAAAGAATGAAAACAAACAAGCAAGTAAATCACTGGCTTTTTCAACTTGAAAATTGTCAACCAACCAAAGGTTTGATTGAATTTGGAAGGTGACATCATGGATGAAAATTCAACTTCCCAAAACGAAATCAGTATTTTTGCCAAAATTTTTCAGTTTCAAAATAGAACATTTTATTCACCCATGCCTCCAGTATTGCCTCTATGTATTCTTGAGCACCATCTACTGGTGCTGCATTATTAATTACCTATTTATGAATATATGAATTATTTCTCTAATAAAATTAATTAGAATCATATAATCTTTCCAAGTACATTTAAAATGGAGAAGGCAGAACATAGCCTATTATTTATTAAATTAATCTTTCCTCTTGATAACAGAGAGAAAACTACTACTGGTAAAATTCACTTAGAATCTGAAATTAATAGAGAAATGCGCTGATTCTCAATGGTTTGTAACATTCTGAACCAGAAAATATGTGCAAGTCCATGAATTTTTTTCCAATTTGTATTTGTTATCAATCTGTTGGAACAACAAAACGTTTTTCTTCTCTTCACATTTAGGTATTTAGTGAATTTTATAATACCTGTAATATGGCCAGAATCTTCCATTTTATCTTTTTTTCTTTGCTCCACACCACATTACATAACATTTCTCTTGAAGTGGTCACAGCAGCTTTGGATTTAACATTTTTCCTGACTTGGAGCTGGGAAATACAGTTTGGTGCTCTGCAGAAGAATATGTAATGCAGAGTAGAAAGTCTACTTTTGCCAAAGGGGATTTTGAAGGGCCTTGCATATCTGCAAAAAGTGGGATGTGAGAAACAGACCAGTGGCACTTCTGCATAAGCCAAGAGGCTCAGTGTAACTATCCCTCAACTCCTACCTGTAAATTCAGTCTATAACAACAGTTTCCTTTCTTGTATACATAGAAGGACATATCTAAGTGTAACTCTGGAGTCAGTTAAACATGATGACGATGACGACAACAATGATGATGACGATGATAAAAAGAATAATAAAAAATAATTTTTTTGTTGAAAACAAATTTAAGATTTTTTTTAAATGTGTGCCTTCAGTACTGGAGATAGACTGTCTTATTTGCTTAAAGGAATGACATGGCAGGCTCTAACAGTGACCTTTACTTGAAAAGAGTCCCCCTAAGGGTGACTGGTGATTGAGTAAGAGAACAGTCCATTCTTTAAAGCCACTTGCTTTAAACCGTGGCCTTCCTTTTCAAATTTGCATCAAAACTGTCAGTGATAATTCCAATTTCAACTGTGTTGAATCTTATGCTATGTTCACTAGTCTGGACTGAAATCATCTAGCTGCTGTCACGAAGATACCAAAGATCTCAAAGTGCTTCTGCAGATTTTGGGGGAAAAAACCAACTAAACAAGCCCTTTAATTTATTCCATCGAACATATTAAATTGGGTAAGCCTCATTTTTCTCATCAATACACAAATTACTTTAAAACATTACTTTCCTCCCTCTTTCCTAGTTTGGATCAAGCCCAACCTTGCTGAAACAATTGCATTAAGTCTAGAAAACAGCACTATAAATTTAGCATTCACTGTGTTGTGCCTATCCCTACAACACTACTACTGAGCGACATAACACTTCTTTCAGTGCCTTGATACTGTCTTTGTAGTACAGATGGCACCATGTGTACCATGCAGGGCTGACAGCCCTCCCATGAAACTCTGGGATTGCATTAATACATTATCCCTAGATTTTAACACAGGTATCCAAACAGGATTGATCTACTCAATATTTCCACATTATGTGCATAGGTTCACTTTACATCTGCCCTTCAGGCTGTAGCTTATGAATAAATGCACACACAAAACAGGACCATTCCAAACACAAGTGATCCGCATGCTCAAACTAAGCAAACATATTGTTACATTTCTACCTATTTATATTTTGCAGACTTAAACATATCCTGACTCTCACTTCTAGACTATCAAAATAACATTTTTCTTTTATGTCAAATGTTGCATCACACCTGGCAATCAAAAATTTTTCTCAAATTGGCCTCAATTCCAGTAGAAAAACACTTGCAAGTGGATTGTAGATATTTGTGTACTCAGAAAAAATGGTATAGCTTATTTAATGACTTCGTTCCAGTCATTAAAACCTGAATTGTTCAAGTCTAATTGCACAAATTTGTAAAGAAATCTTCAGAGTGCTCTGTGCTGCCATCCCATCCCACTTTCCCAATCGTCTGCTCCTCAGCTGTCATAATTAACCTAAGCATGACTTGTGCAACTTCCACCTTTCCCTTCATTTTGTGGATTAAGGTTAAGAAGTCTTCTATCCCAGATTCCTCTCCAGCATTGTCATGTCTTCACAAAATTGAAAAGTTCAAGTTAATCACTGGGTTGGAATACCTAGGAGATGTCTAAAGACAACTGCTTACCACACATTGTGTATTCATTATTTTTTGTTTTCCATTCACAATTAAAGAAGCTACAACTTGCCAATGCCATAGGAAACAGGTAAGAATTCATTCAAGTCATTTTCTTTCGTGACTTATCTTACAGTTCTTCATTTAATGTAAAGGAGATGAAAAAGTTGTTTAAAAACTGCACTGTATGTACACCTTTAAATCGTTCTGTTCATATCACCCGGCCAATGAACTGAACTTCCCTTTAAGTACTTTAAGCAACATGATGATCACCCACAGATAGTATGGAATGCCACCAAACATGAGAGAATTTGACTACCTCTAAGCCAGTAACAGTTCAGTTTTCATTGCATTGCATTTGCTGGGCATAGATCCTGAACATCTCCCACATTTTCCTTGCTTTGGGTAGATATTTTTTGTTTTATTTTGACAACAGGGATATAATGGATTTATGGGTGTAAATGCTAGCAGGGATGCAATTTACAGCTTATACCTATGGAAAATACAGCAAAAAGCTATAACTGTGTTTTGGTTTACTTTGGTCGAAAGTGGATTGTCACCAGCAATAGCTCTGACCAGAATTTGTGCAGCATGTAATTGTAATCATAAAAGCTCTGTCTTACTGGAATTCAAACCTTGCAGAGGCTAGAACAGGACTGTAGGAGAGAAAACTGTTTGCTCTAAGAACTGATTGGTTTGGATGCTGTCCAGAAATTTAAACTTTCATGTCATCGGGATGGGAGGTCGTGTCACACAGCCATATTTCATACAAACTTTGTAGGCTTGGAGGGGCTGTATTGCCCCACGAACTCAGCAGGGCCTTGTGCTCTCTTGCAGAATGGCAGCAGTGGGAGCACACGGCAGCCAGGCTGAGAGCTGCTGACTGACAGCAGCATTTATTAAAATGTCATCTCCTAATTTTCACGCCCGATATCTGTTGTCGTGCGGACTGCCCCGATATCTCACGGCAGCGGGAAGAACCAGAGGACAACCCAACCCGACCCGGGGAGCAGGAGAGACACAGCGGGAGGGGAGGGAAAAGAAACACACTCAACCATACCAAGATGTAGCAAAATCTAAAACAAAAACAAAAGGGGGGGGCCTTGCTTTGGCAAAGCTTTTTTCATGAACCTCCCCCGTGTGACCCCACCCGCTGCTGACGATGCCACTTCAGCCGCTGTCGCCCCGCAAACTCCGCTCTTGGCCGGGGCAGCGTCGCTCCCGCACCGGGCACCGCGCCGGGCGAGCCCCGCCGGCTCTCCATCCTTATCCTTCCCCGTGCGGAGAGAGCGGCCGGCGGCAGCCGAGGGAATGGATGCGGCTGCGATCGGGCACAGCCTTATCTCTGCCGGGGAACAAACACGGCGTTAATTGCAGTCGCGCAGAAAATTGCTATTGTTTCTAGTCAGAGGCGGGCGGCAGTTTCAGAGGGTTTATCCCGGGAGCCCTGTATCATTTAATCGGCATCGCGGGGCGAGCCGACAGCTCCTGGGGCTGCGGCGAAGGAGAGGTTGTGCTTTGGAAAAAAAAAAAAACAAGAGGAAGGAGATCAAGTGCGAGCTTCCCGCCCCGGCGTCCCCGTTTCCCTCGCTCCCCGCCCGCGGGTTGTTCTGACGCCGGGGTGCAGCCGGCCCCAGCGCTGGGAACGGCGGCCAGGAAAACGCGCGGGGCGCTGCGAGCGGCGTTCCCGGGACGCGCCGGGCGCCGTGCGGCCGTGACGCGCGCAAGGCACCGCGGGCCCGGCTGGCCGGGGAGGGGGGCGCCGCGCACACGCGCGGACACGCGCGGAGTGGGGCGCAGGCGCCCGCGCGCAGGCGCCCCCCACCCCCCCACAGCGGTTGGCCGGGGGCGCGCGGGGGTGGGCGCGCGCGGGGCGCGCACATGCGCGCACTCACGGCCCGGCTCCCACGGAGGCGGGCGGGCTCCGCACGCGCGGGCGCGCACACGGGCGCGCGCGCACGCCCAGGCAGAGCCACACGCAGCGGCAGAGACGCGCTCCCGCCGCCGCCGCCGCCGCCGTGCTCCCTGCGCGCCCGGCGTTCGCACCGCTCCCCGACATCGGCAGCCGAGGACCCCCCGCCGCTGTCCGGCCATTAGTGCCTGAGGGGGGGAGGAGGAGGAGGAGGAGGAGGGAGAAAGGAGGAATAAGTCTATTAGTAATAACAACAAGAACAACAACAACAAAACCCACCAACAAATCCGCACTAACGCCTTAGTCCTTCTCTCAGACCGTCGACTGCCTGGCATCGCCGTGCATCGGGCTGCTGTGCTGAGACTTTGTTTCAAGTAAAAAAACAAAAAACAAAAACCAACAAAAAACCAAACAAAAAAAACCTTCGCTTGCTCAGCCACTTCCATTTTTTCCCCTGCAGTCTCGCTGGTTTGAGGTGGTTGTTTTTTTGGGTTGGTTTTTTTTTTTGATTTTTTTTTTTTCTGTTTTCTTTCCCTTCATGTGGTTGGATTTGGTGGATCCGGAGCCAAAGCTGATTTTTTTCCCTCGGTGGGGTGTGCGTGTGGCGTGCGGGGATTTTCTCGCTGCGTTTTTTATCTTCTGCTGCTTTTTAAAATCTTGGTTTTGAACCTGAGCCGGGAAAAATGGGAAACGGTGCTTCCGTCAGAAGGGGAATCTCTCCATCACTGTTGTTGGGACGTGTGCCTGTGGTGCTAGTGTTTTAGAGAAATAGCCTGACAGCTTTCGGAGTGGAAGGTAAGGGTGCCCGGGGCATTTCCATTTCCCATTTCCAGGGATTACGACTGGAGAGCTTTTAGCTTGGGATTCCGGGGAGGAGGCGGCGGAGGAGGGGGACAGGCTGTTGCTGAAGGATAGAGAGAGAGACAGCACATACGAAATGATCTCCGCATTTACTTCAGCGCTGCAGTTTAAAAGTTAGAGAAGTCCGTCTTGCGACAGGTCTGCTTCCCTGAGAGTAATTTCCAGCGAGACCGAGAAAACCTGAGGTTTGTGCACGATTGGGGTAATTTGTATGGGGGGTGGGGGGAATTGTTAGGTTAATAGGAAGTTAAAATAAGAGAAGTCAGTGGGTCTTCTGTTGGGGGAAAAAAAAAATAAATGGAGTGATGGCGCCGTCTATGTTCGGCTAAACTACAGTGTCACCTAGAAAATCAGTTCGGGGAATATCCAAACTAAATGCCCGTTTCTTTTCAGCAGAAGAGGATTCTCCCCTTTCCCAAATGGGCAACCTTAAGCCTCTGTGGCCATTCTTTAACTCCCTCCTCCATGGAAAAGAAGTATCTTTTTAATCTGAGTGTCTTAATCCTTCCAGCGAGCAGGTTCACTCTGCATCTAGCAATGCTGCAAACTAACTGAATGCTGCCGGCACACTCAGTTCGTGTGTGTGTGCATGTGTGCGTGTGTAATGCACACAGGGAGAGAGGGATAAAGACAGTGTTCTGATCAGTAGCCGTGCATGAACAAATGCACAGCTAAAATGAGGGCTATTTGATTACATTTCTTCATAGAAAAGAGACTAGCACTGCAGAGGTCTTTATTTTTCTAGTGCAGATATTACATAGGATGGAAAAAGTCAGAGGCTTTTTTCCTTTTCAAACAGAAAAGCAAATAAGCTCCCTTTCTACTTTCCAGATTATAAAATTAATCCTTTTTCATGGGTGGAATTCTTAATTTAGACACTTATTGTCACATTGGCTTTCAACGCCTACACCATCCTGAATAACACTGCGCAGAACTGCATTGCCTGCAAAGTGCTTCAGCGAAGGGGAAATTGTTTCCAGAATTCCCAATAAGTTTCTCTTTTTTAAAACCTTAAATGCTGTACCAGCCCTGTTTGGAGAAGGAGAACCATGTTGTTCATTGAGATGGATGCTCAGAAAGGAGAAAATCTGACCATGTGGATAGACCCAGCAGCAGCTCTGCTTTTTTTTTTTTTTTTTTTTCTTTTTAAACCTCTGCTATAAAGAGGGTTAGAGTTGGTACTGCTTTCTGCCCATTTCAGGATTCAGAGTTTGCATTATAATCTAGGAGATACAAAAATCTCTTCAAGGGAGCTTAATCTGGTGACTTGCTGTGTGTTACGCAATGGGAAACAGAAGATGCCTTGCTGTTTGGTGAGGAGATGAAAAGCTAGGCAAAGACACACATCAAAACTCAGTAACGGTGCCTATTGTATGTGTGCCTCTGCTTACAGAGCAACAGTGGAAGAGACTGCAATCTAGAGAGTTTTGAAATTAGGTTGGTATCACTTTTTTCTGCTTGCATTTAAGAGCAGAAGGTGAAAAATTACTCGTTTGTAAGAGATAAGCAACTTTTCAAAGGTTAATGCTGAAAACCTTCAACCTGATTTTTTATGGATATCATTACGGAGGTAAATATAACTCAGGTTTGCTCTATGAACCTAGGCCACTGTTAAAAGAACAGAGGTGAAGACTGTGAGGGTTGGCAGGTGCAGTAAAACATCTTTAATTGGAGATACTAGCAGAGAAAATGTAATATTTTCTTTCATTGTTCAAGCGCATGGCTGCAAAACACAGGAGCTAATGAGACAGTACAAGTAATTCATAATAAGAGGGCAAGTGCAGTCCAATAGGTGCAGAGATCCTGCTGTAGCACAGCCAGTTATATACAGCTACTGATTGTAATACTAATACTGTGATCCATTTTATATATCCTTAGAGGCTGAAGCACATTGAAATTATTATCTTAAAAAGCTGGCATTTAGTGGTCGTGTCAGACCAGCAGTAGTTATATCCATCTGTCTTTGTTTCTTTCTTCAGTAGTGTCAAAATTTTATTAATACATTAATCTCAGTATTTGCTGCCTTTTTAGAGACCTCTGTATACCAGGCAGCCAGGGTGAAGACATGTAGGCACATGGGAGATAATGTTCCATTTGTAACAAATAGTAATTGGTGCATTTTTAAATTATAGCTGTAATAATTCAGTTACTTCTCAGACTTATGAGAAAAATCATATATAACATATTCTACCAGCTTTCTTTTTCTATTCTGGTGAAATTCTGCATGTGCATATCGTATATGCATATACATAACTATAGCAGATTAATTATTTACTTTTTTTCATAAATAAATAAATAAATTTCTCTTCTCTAGGTCTGCCAGGTAAGGCATCTAGGTTTTTTACTTAAATTGATCAGTTCTAGTCCACGCCATGATGACTAAATCCTAGAGAGGAGAGGACATTCCTATTAATAATCTAATAGATGTTGAGTTTTAATTTGTCTGTGGAAGACGTGTCTGTGGCGATGGCCACGTGATGGCGCTGTGCACACAGCGGCAACCCCGGCCCTTGCGTTATAAAATAAAAATTACCTGCCCTTCTTTCTGAAAGGGGCTCTAACTGCAAGCTTGAAAACAGCTGGCTCGAATATTGGAAGGAGTTTGGTTTTCTATGCGTGAAGAATTCTACTTGCATTTTTATTTCATTTCATCTCCTGCAGGCCAAATGACATAGGATGAAGGCTGTTCGTAATTTGCTGATTTATATATTTTCCACCTATCTACTGGTTATGTTTGGATTTAATGCTGCCCAAGACTTCTGGTGTTCCACGTTGGTGAAGGGGGTCATTTATGGATCGTATTCTGTAAGTGAAATGTTTCCTAAAAACTTCACAAACTGCACTTGGACGCTGGAAAATCCAGATCCAACCAAATATAGTATTTACCTGAAATTTTCCAAAAAGGACTTCAGCTGCTCCAACTTTTCCCTCTTGGCTTATCAGTTTGATCATTTTTCTCATGAAAAAATAAAGGATCTTTTAAAAAATAATCATTCTATAATGCAGCTCTGCAACTCCAAGAATGCTTTTGTATTTCTGCAGTATGATAAGAATTTTATTCAGATACGTCGAGTCTATCCTATCAACTTCCCAGGATTACACAAAAAAGAAGAAGACCAAAAATCCTTCTTTGAATTTTTGGTGTTGAACAAGGTGAGCCCAAGCCAGTTTGGGTGCCATGTGTTATGCACTTGGTTGGAGAGCTGCTTGAAATCTGAAAATGGGAGAACCGAGTCCTGTGGGATCATGTATACAAAATGCACCTGCCCTCAGCATTTGGGAGAATGGGGAATAGACGACCAGTCCCTGGTGTTGCTCAATAACGTGGTGCTGCCCCTCAACGAGCAGACAGAAGGCTGCCTGACCCAGGAGCTGCAAACCACCCAGGTCTGCAACCTCACCAGAGAAGCCAAGCGGCCACCAAAAGAAGGTAGGTGCTCCTTGGAGGGGGGGCTGAATGCCATGCCAGTGTGTAGATCCTGCTGCCAGCCCTCTTTAATCCTCACATTGGTTTCAGTTGCTCTCCACTCTGGCTCTCCTCTAGATGAGGTGAAAGGGCTGGAGAAGATGCACACTCCCTTAAAGGCAGGAAAGGCTGCATTTTGATTTCTAAACTGGCCTAACCTATAGCATATAGTTCTGCTGAGCACCGTTGAAAGTCCTCACAAGTAGGATCCATCTGTTTAAAGGCCTCACTCACAGTAATGCCCACAGGTGGTGAGCCAGAAATCACTCTCCCCCTCACCACCTCTTTACAGCAACCACCTAACTGCAAAACCTTGGCCTTCTTGGTATGACCCCTCGACTTTGCAAGGAAAACATTTCCAAAGGCATTCAGGCAACCTGACCAAAAGACCAAGAGATTTACCATGTTCAGGACACCTGGTCCTTGGACCAGACCTCAGCAACCTGCAAACAAACCAAGAGCAAATGCAATTCCTTAGGGTGAAGCCTGTGCCTGATGCGTGGAGAGGCGAGGCACTGTGCAGGCAGGACATGCTGGTTTAACCTGCTGGGAGCTCTGTGAAGGGGCCACTGGCTGCTCCTGCACCCATTCTCCAGGCAGTCTCAGCTCCTGGAGATGAAGGCTCAGAATCTCCTTGCAGTATTAGCGAGGAGGAGGTTGTGATGTGTCATTCCCAGCAGCTGCTTCATGTCCCTGCTGGAAAAGGGGAGGGGGATGCTGTGGAGGGGTGGGAAGGCAGGGGTCCAGCAGTTAGCATGGCAGCCCTCCACCTAGTCCCTGTGCTACATACCTCCCGTTTTAGCCTGATATTTTGGGGAGGTTGGGGCGGGAGGGCAATTTTTGGAAGGACTTTGAGGGGTTGTGAGGCAGGGGAAGCATGGGTTGAACATAGATGGGGGCTCTGGATGCAGGCTCTTGGCGAGGGGGTCCTTCAGAGCTGCCATGCGGGAATGGGGGGAGGGGGAGGATAAATCATCGAGCCTGGGGTATTGCATTTTAATGCAGGAAATGTTCCCTCTCTCCTTGTTTTTTGCATAGCCACAAAGCTCTCAGTCTGTGGCGAGGCAGTGCCAAGCTCCCAGCCCCCCTAATAGAAGTTGCTTTGTGGAGGAATGTAACATTGACACGTTGTTAGGAGAGGATTTTCTTTAAGGGCAGCCAAGCCCCAGTGCTGTGGGAGAAGAAAAGCTGAACTTGCTCCAGCTGCCGCCGTGCCAGCGGGCCAAGGGCAGGGCCGGGGGAGGGGAAGGCTGGCGAGTGGGACACTTGGAGCGTCCTGCGGCTCCGCGCTCCCCCGCCACCCAGCAGCCCGGCATCAGAACGCGTCTGACGGACGGGGGAGGCCGGGCTGCCGCAAAAACCTCCTCGAGAAGCTCGATAGGTGTGGCAGGAATGATGTTTAACATCGATTAGAGCTAATTAGTGCCCGGGGAGGCGGAGGCAGCCCCGGCCGCGGCAGGCGGAGCGGCGGGCGCTGCGCGGTGTGCGGGGCTCGCATCGCCCGTCCGCGGCCGCAGCGCGGGGGCGGAGGCGCCGCCGCCGCCCCTTCGGCCCCCGCCGTGTGAGTCAGGGGGAGCACGGGGAGCCGCGGCCCCGGGCGGAGAGCGCGAACGCCGCAGAGCGGAACGAGCGCAGGAAGCGCAGCCGCGGGTCCAGCGGGACCTGCGAGGGGCGGGCGGCGCATCCCCCCGGCCCCGGCCGCGGGAGGCACGGCCACCGGGGCGGAGAGGAAAATCCATCCTTCCCCCTGCCTCCCGGCCTTGGGAACCGGCTCCCTCGTGGGGCTGGGGGCGGGGGAGCGCGGGTACATCGGATGCGCAGGTCGCCGGGGGCCCTCACATCTTTCCCAAAAGAGATACATCCAAGGGGATGAGTGTATCCAGGTTAAAGCATCAGAAATGTACATAGTTGGAAGGATAGAGGAAGCTTAGGGCAAGCATTTCTTTGGTTTTTTCTTCCCTTAAATTTTGAAACGTTTCCAGCATGTTTTCCTTCCAATTTCCAATATTTTAATTCTTCTTTTAAAACCCCTACTCTTGGCTATTCCTGTATATGAGCCTGAGAAATAGCAAGGTTAGAGCGGGTGAAAATTTCATTTGGTAGGTGGGAGGTTTGATTTGCTTGTTTTTCCACTCTATTTAGTGGGGCCAGTTTTGTATCGATGAAAATTTTTACAGTATTAAAATTACTTCAATATTTTACTTAATCGCTTTAATGCACTTTGAAATTGTTCATCAGATGTTTACTCAAAGTTATAATCAGTTTGCAAATTAAGCCTCACAGTACTTCTCAGTTAGCACTAAGCTTTTTGTTTTCCACTCAATGTCTGAAGCAGTTTTTCCCTTTCCTCAGAAGGCTAAAAATCTGTGAGAGAGGGGTGTTGAGTTTTTATTTTCTGTAGATATAGTCACAATCATTAGGCACATCAGTCAGGTGTGTCTGTATGTTAAAAGCTGCTTTGTGGTTCAGCTCAAGGCCTTACTGAGGGCTCAAAATGTAAAATATTCTTGCTACAAACGTGATGCAGTTCATCACTTCTGTCAGAGAACATTAAGGCAAGATATACAAATTTTGTTTCACAGACAATCTAGTTCAAGTTAGATTGCCACAAGTAGCATAAATAAGGTAGACCAATAACTAAGAAATGGTTATTAGGGTTCATAGTGGCAACTGAAAGCACAATTTTGCTAGTGTAAGTGGAGTTTCAAGGGAAATGGAGTTTACTGTTGAGAGAGTGCTCTAGATTTGATAAAACTGTGGTTTATGAATTTGTGCACTATTTTGAGGTTTGGTACTGACATTGCCTAGAAGTGACTTCTGGAAAGGAATTGCAAAGACCTGACAGCTTTCTAAGTATTATGCAAACCTTCCCATCCATCAGATTTGCTTTCATCAAGCTTGAGTGTATGAAGTGTAAAATCTTTTCCCAAAACTATTTTCAGTCCCATTTTAGAACCCTTATGTAAATAGAGAGCATTTAGATTAAAGCCAACTGTTTCTATTTTGAACCTCTGAAGATTTTTACAATTTTGAATATGATAAATGGCTTAGGAAAATGGATGAAAGTAGGCATTTTTCCTTTTTAAGAAGTGTTGCATTTTACAAAAGACGTGACAAGTATACAATGGATCATTATGTTTCTAAATGTGCTGAAGTGTTGAACAATGAAAGGATCTAGGTCAAAAAAGTAGAAGCTGTAACTATTGCTTTTTAATAAAATGGTTTGGAAATATGTGGTTTATTCAGCAATTCTTCTGTAGGAAGATCATCCTTGATGTCATTGATTAAAGCAATATTGAAAATGGCTACTGTTTCGCTTAGACCCAGCTTTCCTGTTTCTAGATCCTTTTCTCTGGCCTTGTATTTGAGGTGCTTAGCCTGGATCAGAGCACTGGCAGATAGCTCTCAATGAATACTTTGGCGGGGTCTTAAATTTAAGGGCTGTGGGAAATTTGTCCTCTTGATCTTCAGTGCTGTGACTGAAGTATGTAATGAAGTTTCTCTGTCAATAAGACAGGGCTCAGTTCCAAGTCTAGTAGACATGTAAAGACTTTGTATAGTCAATCCAAGAGAGAATCCAAAAATATTTTTTTATTGTGGCTATAATACTATTGTGGGGTATTGTAGTAGTTACTCAGACAGAAACTATAGTTTCCTACTGTGTTTACACATCTGACAGGGTTCCTCCTGAAAGAATGAAAATAATTCTTTGTCCTGTCAATTACATCCAAGAGAAGAAGAGAAGGGATGTTCACATTTAATAAATCTCAGCATTTGGAGGTCTAATCTTGTATCCCATGTTCACATGGTCTAAAATAATTTTAGTAGGGATATTTTCTTATGCTAGAAAGGTAGCATTGGTCTACTTAATCAGAAATTCTAAGAGCTCACTGTGTACCAGCATCTCAGTATTCAGCAACTGATTTTTTTTCCTGATTTCAAATCTGACAACACCACGGAGGTCTTAACAGAGGATTTACTGTAATAGATGTGTCTTTAAAATAGGTAATTTGTGTCACACTGTTGAATAATAGTGAGATGTAGGATGCAGACAGTTTTGTAGAACTTTCTTGACATGTATGCATTTATCTATATGCCATTGCATGAATGCCAACTTCCTGTTGCACACATTTGAGATTAATTCGTAATCATCACATACCCAGAAGTCACTAGCTCAATGAGTAGGCTGGACATCCCTAGTCAGAAAGTCATAGTCAGTAATACCGTGTCATATCACAGCTCCATCACAGGATTAAAACTGTTAAATCAGTGAAGGATTTGTCTAGTAAGATCAAAAATTACAAAATGGAGTCTAACAACCATATACTTTGACAGGAATATTTAATATTTAGTGAGCAACAACTATTTAAGACCAAAGTAAAATTTGGAAAATCAAAAATAAAACAGTTATCCAAAATATTGAATGAGTACAGTAACATACTTGAAAGAGGCTTAATACTTTTTATATCCTTCTGCTTGCAGTGGCCCTTTTATTCATGAGTTCAAGGAGACAAAGGAGAAAGAGCACTAAGAGAAAAACACACTTTTGAATTTTGTGTGAAGAATATTTTTCATTATGTTTTACAAAATATTGTTTAAAAACTTTAAACTGATACACTGAAGTAAGTGGTTGCCATGCAGGTTATGAGCAGTTTTAAGTAGTTTTGTTATTACACTGTTTACATTTTTTACTACACTGAGCAGTTTGATCTCAGTGAAAATCTGTCCTATCAAGAAAAAGAATGTCATTTAAAATACTTTATATATATATATATATATATATATATATATATATATATGTAACCTAAATACTGTTCCTGCTAAAATGCTCATGGCCAAAACCATCATAGAAACGTTAACAGAATCAGTTAAAGAGATCAAGTTTGTGAGTCTCGTTCCCCATAAAAGGAAATATTTTAAAATCTCTGGTGGATTTCCATGTACTACATAATATGCCCTATTTTAACTTACTTTGCTAGAAGAAAATGATCGCCTAAAACTTTTTACTTCTAGTACATATTTGAGTCATTCTGAACCACTCATAATAGGGTGCTTTATCACAGTCATGTGAGTTTGATTTCAAATTCTTTTTTTGAAGCAGTGCACTGTAGAAAAAGCATTAATGATCAGCACCTCCTTTAATCAATAAGCCTTACCTTTGTTTTAAATTATTATATGTGATTATCACTAATGACTGTACTTTAGTTTGTGCTGTATTGATTATTTCCACCTGATTTACTTCAGTAAACTATGAAGATTCTTGTTTTGATGTAAAGTTTTGAAGTTTGTGTGCAAGAGTAATCAGCAGTTCATGTATGTGTATGGAATTCAGTGGGATTTGGATCAATCCATCAGTGCATTGTCTGATGCTTTGAAAAAGGAAAATACTCAGACCATTTCCTTCATGATACAAAAAAGGCTGTATAAATGGCTTTGCTTCCAGTTATTTAAATACTTTATTAATATTAGTAGATGTATTTCTCTCTCTCCAGGTGGTAATTTCTTTGGAATCACAGTTTCTATCAGTATTTTGTTCAGCACTTCTCACACACTAATGAAGTGGCATATTATTTTTGGGGAAAAATCAGCTGGCTTCAGTCTAATGTTTGCCTTAGTAGGGATCACAGGTGTCCTGTATAGGATTTGAATAACAGTTTTTTTGTCAACTCACTGCTTGTTTAAAACATTCATGGCTTCAGGTGAATAGTATGTTATAACCCAAAGCAGGATTCTAGTTTCTCAACCTGTTACTTTTGCTTGAATTAAACCTGTTTGTGTACATTATTGCACTCAGACATTGGAAGACCTGCTTTCAACTGGGCATAAATGCTGCTACAAACTTCCATTCTAAGAAACACAGGACATAAATGGAAACCAGTGATAAAGAATGGGCAAGGTATAGAAACAAATCAAGTGTTCAGAATGAAGTCAAAGCAAGTATCCAAATTAGGAACAGAATTCAAACTGTCTTGGTGCTGCCTCCAGTGAGCAAGTGCATGACAATACTGAGTTCTATACCATCAGGTATTTCACACCAGACATGCCTTCTTTGTTGGCATTTCTTGTGCCAGTCGGCTGTGCCTTTAGTCTTCAAATTCTTCCAATTACCCTTTGGGTGGAAAAGATCCACAATATATTTACTGTATTTTGGACCTTGCCCTCTGATTTTCTTGTGCTTTTGGCAAATGTGGAAGTATTCCAGTATAGAACAGCCATTAGCAGAAGTTGATGTAGATTCTGCTTACACAATGGGATTTCAGTAGTTAAGTCTTAGTGACATCACGTGGAATTATATTGTGACATAATGCAGGTACTGCATTTTTTATTATTATGAAGTGGTTTATATCTATGTATTTCTATTTTATGTTTATATAATACAGTAATTATATGATGTTTTACAGTCAATCTGTTCTCCTGTGCTCTTTTTAAAGCAATTTATCCACTTCTGTTCAAATCTATCCATATTGCTGTTTTGTTTAGTTTTCTGCTTGCAAAAGCATGGAAAAATGTGCTTTGTGTGTGGGTATACACAGAGGAATTTTCAGAGGAGAGTTTCTTTTTCTCTTCTTAGGGAATTAAATTTATGAAGTTTATTCAGTTGTGTTTTATCAAAGGATTCCAACTCAAAGTTGTTGTAGCTCTCAAACTGGAGTTTAGTTGTTCATTTATAAATATGCAGTAATTGTAATAAAACAAAGGTCACTGCAGAATTCCATTGAGTATTGTTTGCATTCACTGTTAACAAGAAATATAAAATGCTCTTTAGGACAGAGAATGTGGTTTATGATATAAAATACAAATTTACAAATTATGCATCACTGATTTATGAATATTTCAGAGTTTCAGCCCTTTCTGATGTTAGTTTAATCTCAAGAGGAAGACAGGCAAAATTTTCAAAGCCATTCTCGGTTTTGTTAATGTTTTAGAGAAGTAATAAATAAAGTTTTTTGTCAAATTACTGACATGGTTTTCTGATAGACTAGCCACCATTAGAATTAATGAAAACAATAACAACGGGGTACAAGATCCATGTTGTTACTTTGCTCTGCAAAGGCCAAGTTACTGTTGTTACTCAAGACAAATTCATCATTCTATCAATATAATTTGGTCTAAATGTAGACTAGACCCCACAAAAGAGGTGTGAAACAGTAATTACGTGTTTGCCCTACCAAAAGCAAATTATATCATAATTTTTTATTCATAAATTCTTTTTTTCCCCCCTATATCTTTACTTTTGAAACCATCCTTGATATTTGGTGGAACAAAGCAGATGTACTTTCAAGAAAACTCAGTTATGTAGCTTCTTGCTGCATTTCTTTCAGTTTTAGCTGGTTAGTCTGTCTCTGTGTGCTTTATTTCGGTTTCTTTTTCATTATCTGGAAGGAAGAAAGGCATATGATGCACTCAAATTAGTATTTCTTTGATGGTGTTGAAAATGTGTGCAGCTGAAATTTGGAAGCAATTTACTATTTTCAGTAATTAAGTCAAAATTTTATTTATATCTCCTAGAAATGGCAGAAACAACAACAAAAATATAAAATTTGGATAGCATCCATTTTCTGGTAGCTCAATAGAAAATCGGTGACAGTGGGGGGAACATGTTACCCACTCTTGGGTAATTTTTGCTAATTTGCTCTTTAATTCTCCAAGAGATGTGAAACATTTTGGGAGCTGATTGGTACCTGTTGTTCTTCACGTACTGCTACCTCATTCATCAGTTATCTATGATATCTATGATGCACCTACATAATTATTACTATAACTATTAGGTAGGGATACACATACATTCCTTACGTTAAGTAGGAATTTGTTAACCATTGTCACCAACTGGGATATGCTATAACAAGTTGCTTGTGAGAATCTGAGGCCCCATTGTGGCTTTAGTGCTTTTCTTTTGCTGAGTTATGTCAGTACACCATCCAAGTAGAAAATTGTTCACCTTAGGGTTTTTAGGTGTATTTTCTTGATGTTGGGCAGGTGTGCTATAATCGTGTGCTAAGCTTCCATTGGAATCCACAAGTGGCACCAGAAAAGAGCTGGGGAGAAGCAGCAATGCTGGTTCAGCACAGCTTAAATTTGCTTAGGTAAAAAAAGCCTATCAAAAAGTGGTCGATACATGTTACCCTTGCCTGCTCTTTTCAACAGGTTGGCCGCCAGTTACATAATACTGTGTTTCTAGGCAGTTGCACCATGTTTGATTACAGCATTCCTGGCAGATCCTTCAAAACAGAGTCCAAGATACGTGTTTATTCAGGGCTTCCCACTGACGATTAAAGAGTGGTGCAGATCGCAATGAAAGTGTGCAGAGTGCTTGGGGATAAGGCAGCAAAACCTTCAGAGCTCGTTCCAGTAGTGCAGCTAGAAAGGGTTTAAATTACAGAATAAAGAATCAGAGAATCTAATTCATGCTGTTTATTGGTTATGAAAAGAAATACTGCTTCATGCAAGAATACATTTTCCCAAAAGGCTTTTGGAAAATCTTAAGTCTGAATATTTCATATGAAACATTTATTTGAATCCTAAATGGTTCACTTTTTTTTTTTTTTTTTTTTTTTTTTTTAATAGTGTTTGCCTCTCTACCTTTTTTTTTCATTCCCTTCTTTACTGTACACATAGAAGATTTTAATTGTCTGCAAAGCTGGGCACTTCAGCTTGAACTGTAACAAGTTGTGTTTTTATCCTTGGAAGTGCTTTGTTTGTTTTGTGACATTGGCCAAAATCTGCAGTAACTGGCAAACATACAGATGCTCCATACTGGTGTGTTTGAAGGTTGATAGATGTGCTCCACACTGACAAAGGAGAAGAGGGAAAACATTCAGCACTGCAGGTGTAATGTGCGTACACAGCCTTGTCCAGCTGGTCTGTGCATCAAATGTCTAGGAATTCACTAATGATACAGAAAGTATCATAAAGTTCCACTCTCCTTGGAAGGGAGGAATGTGCCAAGGTTGGGATATTAGCCAATCACAGCAACTGATTAGATTTGTGAGAGTTATGTATGGGGCCATCCGTGGATTATGCCATTATTTAGGTTCATAAATGCAATAGGTACTGGTTGTAACTCTTGAAGCAGAATTATGCTCAGAAAAGTTTGATGGTTTTTGTCCTGGGAGAGTTCAATGTACCTAAAAATAATTGGAGCCTGCTCTGGAACCAGTGTTTTCCTGTCTTGTAAATGAATTTTCAATTGTGTATTCACTGAATTTTTCATATTTTCACGAAAATTGGAGCAGCTTCATAATAGGGAAAAATCGACAATATTCCTATTCCTTGACTGGACAGAACCTTCTGAGAAGCAGAGCCAGATTGCTCCAAGTGCTGGAATTGTTTACAGGACATTCAGGTCTGGGTTGACAGTTTATACACAGAAGATTATAAGAGGGTGCCCCTATAAAAGGAGGATGCCATCTCTGGTTAAGTCTTGTGCAAAGTTTGGTCAAGCTGGTGTGATCCAAGACCACCTTTTGGAATCACTCTGCTCAAGAGTTTGCTACTTCTCAGAGCGAGGCAACACCTAGTGTGCACCTTGCTCAGGTTGCTTTGATGCTCTTAAACACCAGCAGGTGTGGGCTGCCCTGGGATGAGCATTTTGGACGTCCTCATTTTCAATGTGGGTCTTGAATGTGATGATGAGTCATGTAAACTTACTTGATTTCTTTTGTAAAAGATTTTTGATGTTCCTTTCTCCATGGTTACAATTGTACTGCCTTGCCTTCTGGTAATATTATGAGGATAAATACATCAAAGTTTTGCTTGGCAATCAGTGTCACCCTGTTACTTAGCATATATAGATTGTGTCATTACTCCTAAACCTGAAAGCCTTTTTTTTTTTTTTTTCTTTCATAGTTCTGATGAAAATCGAATCCTTGTTTTGCCTGAGTATTTTCTGGTGGTTGAAGTGAACGTGGGAGTTTATTGGTTGCTTTGCAGATGAAATAGATGAAGAGAATGAAAGAGACTGACATTTATCTACTATTTCATGTTTTTTAAGCTGTTGGATAATGGATTTTTGTCCATGTGAAATCTGAATTGTTGCAAAAAATAGGTTTTAGTCTGGTAACATTATATGTACAGTAACTTTACAATAACTGAATTTCTAGAATAAATAGGACGTGATAGGTTATCCAAGCATGCCAGGATGTGGCATCTAAATATTTTTCAGACATTACTAAATTCCTGCTTTTGTGTTCACTTGTACATAAATAAACTCATTGAATTAACATCATTATTCATGTAAATAGGATTTAATTAAAAGCAGGTTTGCTGGTAAATGCTCTCTATTGGAGATGTGGGTTCCTGAAATACGCCTAATCAATATTAGAACAGGAAACCATTATTTTGTTATTAAAAATATTTTCTCTAAATATTATTAGAAATTAATCCAATCAACAATAATAAATTGCAATCAAACACATCAATATCAATAAATATCAATAGTAACAATTAATTTACTATATATGGGCCACCCTTACATAAGTTCAGTAAATATTCTCTGCTTTTCTTGTCCTGCAACCCAGTTTTGTCTAGTTCCCAGATTTGCACTGCTCTAGGTGATCATCAGTGTATTATTCATTAGCTCTGGGGTCCCCAAAGGCATCTTGTGCCTTTCACTGGCCCTTCCAGACCTTGCACCCACTGTGTCCTGTCCTGTGTCTGCTCTCAAAGCCTGCTGTTTGCCAGCACTGTGCTCCTCTGCATTGCCTCGTTTTGCTGGGGTAAAATAGGTACCTCCTTCTGTACAGAGCAACTCTTCGTTGCTACCATCTATAAAAAGAATATGGTTCTACAAAGATAAGCAAAAGTTGAACAAATCAGGCAATAGCTGTCTGATCATTAAACAAGCTGAACAAAGCTCCAGGAAGAACAAAACAAGTTCAGACAATACTTGACGTGTCCTGAGGCCTTTTAATGGCAATTGCAGTGCTGTATGTATTGTGATACAGAGCTAAACTAAAATACATTTAGAATAATGAAGAATGGCAATGGTTATCATCATTGTACTTTCTTTTCCCCTTTCTGTTGCATGTTTCCAGAAACTGTAATGGAATTTGTTGCAAAATTTTAGCATTCTAAAACTTGCATCATTTTTTTGCTAGATGAAAAAAAAAAAGAAAAAAAAAGAAGTAGTGTCACATCATTGTTTTTATTTGATAAATGGTATTACACTAGACACATCTGGATAAAAACAGGAATTTCTTTAGGAGCGGTTGGCTGATGTTTGGCTATGACTGACAACTGCTGTAGAAATAGATGCTTTTTACTTCTTGTTTTTTGTGTAAATTTATCTCTGAACACAAAGTTGACAGTCATTTGAGATGACAGCCACTGTCAGGGAGTTCATCTGAAGAAGAGGGCATTAAGTTATGAAGTATTAGAAGATAATACTTATTACAATATGAACTGTGGAAGAATGCATGCCCCTAAAGGATGTTGGGATACACAGTAGAAGTTATCAAAAAATGCAACAGAAAGATCATCTTAACAACAGAATTTATCATTTACTCAGATGTCATGAGGTGAGAACTTCAAAAGAAGCATGCAAGATGTTTTATTGATCTACGGAAGCATTGTATAGCAATTATTAGGTTTCAGAGATTAGTAACTGCCATTTTAAAAAAATCCTGAATATCTTGCAGTAATGCTGTAGCATAATTTCAAATGATTTTTCACATACCTAAGATTTCTTTTCTAATGCATGTATACTTCAACCCCAGTATTTCACTTCAAATAGATGGATATAGGAAGTAATAGAAAATAAAATTAAAATAAATATGGATATTTTTGAAGATCTGGTTGTTATTATTCTGGCTAAGACTGATTTCAAAAAATGCAAGTTATTTTGCTAGCAATACAGAAGGTTGTGAATAGCATAGCTCTATTAACATAGGTCTTTGTTACATGTCTGATACCAACCAAGGATTTAGAAGTCTTGTCCAGTCTTTTATCACAGCTCAAGTGATAAAAGTTCTCATTACAAGTTACTCATTACAAGTTCTGAGCTTATGTGTCATGACTGCTTACAGTCTGTAGAAAGAAAATCAGATTTCAAATTAACTTAAAAGATGAAAATTTAGAAGGTATTTTTTATTTTATGTGGATTAATTCAAAATGCATAAATAAATGAAACAATGGTGAATAGACAGAGGGTAGACTGGAGATTTCTCTATGAAATGATACTGGAGAGGCTAAATCTCTTCTGTTGAAAGACACTATTGCGATGTGACACCAAGATTGAGTCTGGTAGTGTGATATAGTCGGGAATTCTGCCATTTCAGGACAGGGATCCTTTTGGCATGGAGTTAAAAAGACTCCCGGTATTCTTCTTTGTTCCTTTGGCAGACACAGACTGCTCATGGTAGCAGTGATGTGCTGGCGAAGACACAAAGTGCTGTGTTGATCAGAGAATACATTATGTGCATGCTTACTTGAAGGATGATCACACACTGTTCCTCTCATAAGACAGACCCTCAGGCCACAAAGTCCATTTCAGCATATTTGGAATTTGTCACTTGTAGTTCTCTGTTAGGAATTGTCACATTGCCCCGATGGAGCTAAATAGGGAGCGTGCTTCTTGGTTTGCAGCTCCTAACATGAGGTTTGTACATACTTAAGATTCCCTTGAAGTTATACTGGCTCTAAGCATAGGTTTTGATTTTTGTTCCCTTTTCGTCTCCCTGTGCTTTGTCTTGTGTCTAGGTTGTTAGCTCTTTACATTACTCTTTTGGCTAAACCCTCAGATTTCCCAAAAGCTTGCACTTTCACAGATCTCCACTCTTATTAGTACTCTAAGCTTATAGTTTATCACATCTGGGGCATAAAACAGGTGAAGTAAACAAAGACAGAAGCTTCATAGGAATTACAAATTAATAAACCCTGAAAACAAAAATCTCTCTTATTTCAGCTAGCCAGAGAAGTGCACAGGCTTGGACAGAGTAATAGAATCCCTGTATTTAATCCTCTGACTTTGTCCTCATCACTCCAGTCACACAACCAGCTGAAGTCACTGAAGAGTCCAGTATTCCCAGCTTCATGCTCTACTTTGCCTGTGATTCCTGACCTCAGCAGGTCATGTGCCTTTTTCTGTCACACTTCAGCCTCATGTGTTCACCTAGGTCACTGACCAAGCTCAAAGAGGGAACAAAGTTCAGTGTGCAGTCCTGGAATGCTGTATTTAGGCCACTGGGAACAGGGATGTCCCCACATAGGCTCTTCAGGAGCTAATTTCAGATCATCTGCACCATTTGCTTGAAATGCAGCTTTCAATTTTGCTCAACCCTCTTTTAGCAGGTATCTAGACCATGTGCAAATATTGTGAGTTAATCCCTTTGCAGTAGCCTTGAAGATTTTTATGATATTGCTTGTCCAGCCTTGTTTGTGTTACTATTTAATGTTTTGTGATGTCAGTGGGATTGAAGGAAAGAAGGTCAGTCATAGAGTCTTTCATGTTCTTTGGTTTTGAGGGCTTAGCTTAAGCACAAGAACTATGAGGAAGAACCACACATTCTCTTAAAATTGAAATTCACAGTGAAATTTCTAAATTTTGTAATAGCAATCATTAATTTCTGTGTTGATACAGAAGCACAGTTACAAGCTAGTTAGTCATTAGAGGAAGCCAAAGGTACAGGTGTTATTTAATCAAGGTTTTATTTATCTTACTGCAGTTGTTTCACTATCAACTATAAGTAATTATTACATTTTTAATAAATCTGTCATGGATAAATGCACTGGGGTCTACTCAAATCTGACAATACCTTAATCTAAATGACATAAGTCTTTGAAATCACATGAACTAGAAACAACATGGAAATACTTTCATCTCTGAGTAAAAATGAGCGAAAAATGACATAATTAAAACAAATAGTTCAAGGTATGTTGTACATTTTCTGTTTTACATTATCTATAATAAAACTCACTATAAGCTCAGAGAAATCTTCATAGAGATATAATTTACAATTTCATCTGGAGGACCTAGATGATCAGAGACCACTGAAATCAGTGCTTTTTTACCGTAGAATAGTATCTGTGATCCTTCAAGCCCATGGTGGGCAATAACAAAGAAATTCTTTACATTGTCCCCTGGATTTTTATGGGATTGGCTCTGTTTGGTTTGAGGATTATGGAATGTTAAATACTGTTAGGAGAGAGTAATCCATGTGGGCTGGTTGTCACCTCTGCCAAAGAAACAGATGGACTGATGACCTTTTCAGGGCAATGTTACATCTATGTGCTTTTGACTGGCAGCTTGTGCTCAGGGCTGTCTTTATTCACTTAATCTTCATTTTTATTACTGGATATCTTCTTGGGTTTTATTGAAGAAGATGCTATAAATTACTCCTCCCTTTTTTTAGTCATGCTGTCTCTGACACATTGCCACACATAAAGTCATCTTAGTTCTCCCTGGTGAATATTTTAGTAGCACGAATCTTGAACTCTGGCCAGATGCGGTACATAAATGTCTTTGTCCACACAGGTGTCCCCTACAACCTTTGAGTGCACGTATCTGTTTCCCAAGAAATTTCATTTCTGTGTACATGGCTGATTAGACACATGATAAGCACAGCCACACAAAACTCAGTTGTATAATTCTAACAATTAGGTGTTCCATTAATGTACAAATCCATGGTAACCTGTAAAAAAAAATCAATGCCAACTCACTGAGAAATATGCAGTTAAAATGTTTAAACAGATTTCCTAATGCCATTAAACTAAATTTACTTTTCCCTGAATTTGTTGTCTGTCTTACTCTTTTATGTGTGCATTACATTACTTCCTATATTTTTGATATATAATTGTTTATAATTGTTGATATACAGTGATCAAAATGCAATTTATGCCTCCACCAGTAAGTCTGGTGTGATACGGTGCACAGGATTCAGGTATTGAGCACTCACAGAAGACAAGAGTTCAAGTTTTCCAGCTTATGGTTAAGATATTTTAATATATGAATGCATGTTAAGGTTTCGGGGGTGTCTTTCATATTTGAGAGTAGTTCATTGTATTCATATTACCAGATGCAATAATAAACTGAAGAGATCTTAAGGTTAGTACCTTAAGGCTAAAATTTTGCTTGTAGACCTATTTTTTGAATAGATTAAAAATAGTTTTTAAATTATCTGAAATAGATTCATAAGTTAATTTAGGTTTGAAGGGTTCTGATGGTCATGTAGTTGATGAACTTGCTCAGGGTAAAACTAATTGAGTTGTATATTCTATTTCAGTCTTCTCTTTGGTTCATGGTGAGGTTGTTTTGATCCCTAATAGTTTGTACGTATGTCAGGATTCAGCAAATAACCAGACCCATAACTGAATCTAGTGTGTATGTTGTCAGTGAATTTTGTTATTTCTGTCAGTCACTGTAATGGACCATGGGTTTTTTCAGTTATTCTTTATCATGCTTCAGGTTTTAGTATTCTAATTATTAGAAAAAATACCTAAACAACAATGAAAGTGTGCAGAATGGCCAGAATAGTTAATCTGAAGAACGGCTAATAGAAATTCTAGAGACAGTTTTCCAAAAATAATTATGGCTGAGTCATCCTTAATGTATAGATTTTTGAAACTGTGTGGTATTTAGAAAGACAGGTTTGGTGGTGCTAAGGGGTTGCATTAAAAAAAAAAATCTTGCAGTATCATTCTCACAAAGTGAGGCATGTTTGTGTGCCTTCCCTTTTGCTTGTGATATGTCACAGCTGTACTGTGCTGTTGGTAGCTTCTGGCACTGAAAGACAAGATAAGCAATCACTATTGAATAGTGTTCTGGAAAGGGGAAAGAGAAGAGGCAGCCAGACAAAAATATTCAAAGTTAAAGCTTGTAGGGCAAAGATAAAGCAGTATAAAAAGAGAAATGGATTAATGCTAGCCAAAGGGGTTAAGATAATAAGGATTTTCTAACAACATCATAGGGTAAAATCAAATACTGAAAAGGATGATAATAATCTTATTTAAAATATCTGAGTTAAAAAGCTTCTTTTTAGAAATGAGAAATATGGGTGATTCTAGAACAATTAAAACATAAGGAGGAATTGACAAACAAGAAATGGGGTCATATGCGAGAAATCTGAATATTCAGGAATACAGTGTTACAGGGAATTTGTATTATAAACTATTAAAGTAAATAAATAACACAGGATAGTATAATCATCTTTTAATATTAAATAATAAATTAGTTAACTTCAGTGTTCTAAGAATCCAATTTCTAGATTAGTAAAATATTAAAGGACCCTGAAAGGATATCACTGTGTGAAAGTAACTAAAAATTATTAATTATAATGGTGTTCTGTTTTTACTTAATTCAAATACTCCAAACAATACACAGCATTTTGGGGGAGAAGTTGTAAAATGGGTAAATGGACGTATCAAATGAGAAGTTATAGATATTTTTTATATTTCTATAAAACTTAATTCATATTGGTTTAGGTTTTTTTAACACATTTAAAGGTCTGTATGGAAACTATAAATTAATATCAATGATGTACTGAAATATGCATAAATTCATATTTGAACTTACATCTTCAGTAGCAATTTAACAAAGAAAATAATGTACTTGGGGAAACTTGGAGTTTAGCAATGTATTAGGAGGAAATGCAAATACTAACGAAGACTGTGAGAAAATAAGGCTTTATATCTGTTAGAAGCATGGGGAGGAGGCATGGTGATACAATTCAGAATAGTGTAAAATGCTGTAGTACTCTGTCTTGGAAATAAATTGACAGAAAATGTGAAGGGAAAATCCTGAAAGCACTAATAGTGAATGATACTTGGAGGTAATTACAGAGAAGAAGAGATGTCAAGAGTGATTTGGAAATCATAACAAAAGGTCCCTATGCAAGCAAAGAGTGAAAAGGTCTAGATAAATTTATTGTTCTTTGTGAACTGAATATACGCTAAAGGTCTTTAATTTTTTATAAAATCATAGAATAATATTCAGTAAAGTTGCATTCAGCACTTACCTATTTTTCCTAATCCTAGGCAGTATTGTTACACATTTTTACTCAATAAACTTACCAATTTATCTTATTGTATATATAGATAGATATATCAATAAATCTGATTATATATCTGAGAGGCTATAACATATATTAGCTATATTGTACATTCCATTCAAACCTCTATGATCAGATAGTAAAGAATTTGTATGATCTCATAAATAAATATCTTAATGAAAGGAAATTTCTGTCTTCTGAACATGAAGTAATTAAAATATTACAAGCACAGTAGGCTAATTTAATTCCTAAAATTATTTGGTATTTTTCATCACAGAATCATAGAATGGCTTGGGTTGAAAGAGACCTTAAAGATCATCTGGTTCCATCCTTCCTACCATGGGCAGGGGCACCTTACACTAGACCAGTTTCCTTAGGGCCCCATCCAGCCTGGCCCTGAACACTTCCCAGGATGAGCATCCACAAATTCTCTAGGCAGCCTGTCCCAGTGCTTGAGTACCCTCTGAGGAAAGGATTTCTCCCTAACATAAAATCTGAATCTCTCTCCTTCTAGTTTAAAGCCATTCCCCCTTGTCCTATTACTATCTGCTGGTATAGAAAAGTTGGTCTTCCCTTCAAGTACTGGAAGGCCACAATTTGTGGAGTCTTCATGGAGCCTTCTCTTATCAAGGCTGAACAACTTCAGCTTTCTCAGCCTGTTTTAGTCAGAGAGATGCTCCATTCTTCTGATCATCTTTGTGACCCTTCCTCTGGGCTTGCTCCCTGTCCATCCTGTGCCAAGGACCCCAGAACGGGACACAGCACTGCCAGTGAGGTCTCATGAGGATGGAGTAGAGGGGCAGATTCTCCTCTCTCAACCTGCTGGTCACTCCTGGTGACTCCTCTTCTAATGCAGCCCAGGATGCATTAATGCAGCAGAGGTCACTCCTGCAGGTCACTCCTCTTCTAATGCTGCCCAGGGTGCAGATAGTGGCGTCTTAATGACAGATAAGGATGATCCCTGAATGAGATAAGGACCACTGGGCATGAGTGACACAAAACTTAGTGTGGGTGGGAAGGCCAAATTACTCATGGGATGGCAAATTGGGCCAACCATCACCATTGCCCCAGGGTGAGCCTTTCTGTTCATTGAGTTATATGATTATTACATTGTCATTTATTTCAAAATAGAAAAACAGCTCAGAAACTGTATATTCTAGTGTTTACAGCAAGACTGAAATGGAACCTATCTTGTGCATAAATGTTTTTCCAGGGTCTCCGTTGTAAGGTGAACTCACCTAAACATCTCCAGAAAACATACTGGGCCTGCAAAACAAACCTAGCCTTTCCAGGGATCACTGTTTTCTCATTTAAAATGCATCGCTTACATCACTTACGTCACTCTGGGAGGATTCTTAAGGGGTCACAAGATATTCAGAAATCCAGGGTGTTTTTGCAGGATTTTTTTTTTCTCTGGTATTAAGGTAAAGGCAGCCTTTCAGTCAGCCTCCAGCACTTTTTCTTGTTTTTCTTCTCAATTTCTCATTGCAGGATTGATTCCTTGAAGACTAGAGAAGAATATACTCTGGGGAAAGCCTGTAATGATTTCCTATGTCACCCCTAGATTGTCTTAGGGCTAAATACACCAAGCATGTCACACTAAAGCAAAGAATTAATTCACTGAGACTGAGATATTGGTAAAAAGGATTAGACAGATACAGGAATAAAAGAGAACATCCCCAGTTATACAAGAGAGAAGTTTAATTCATTTCTTACGGCACAGAATAAATTACTTTTTAGATGTTTGGAAAAGACTTGTCTGCTTTGGATTACTTCAACCATCATAAGACTTGGCTCAGATTTAAAGTGTCTTTAGCAGGTATATTCTTATATATTCCAAAACTCAATGCTAAAGAAAACGTAGGATTCTGACATATGTAAATTGAGTTGTATTGAAATCTAGAAGGCTTGCTTTCTCAGTATACAGAAAGTTCAAATCTCTTAACAGATCTAATTTCTTGGCAAGACACTTCTAGAAAGAGAATACTAAATTAGGTATACCCTTTTCAGGGTATATCCACATGGTATTTCCTAGGCCTCTATGAACAGATTTATAGTGAGGCCGTATTTGAAGACAGAAGAAATCTTTATTAGAAAAAGCATTACAATAGATTATGGTCCTGTATTTGTTCACAAAAATCTGGCTTTTAAAAGTATACTTACTTTTTCTCATAAGATAATATGAAATGCCATTTATAAGGACACAACGGCCTCTGAAATGAAAGGAATATAAAAGATGGAAGTATGAGTCCTGGAAACACTTGGATATTTTAAGAGCACAGAGAGCTGCTTTCTGTGGAAAATTTTAACTTTTCTGTTATTCTTCCAGTCATTCAAAAGACCTGCATATTTTTCAGTTCTTATACACAAGAAGTAAACAAACACTACTAGTTTTCTTAAAAAAACCCCAAAAACTAAACAAAATTGGAGTCTTTTGCACAGTAGTTTTCTGGGGAGACATAAAAATAAACTTTATGCCTGAAGGAATGTGTCAGAGTTTGAAAAATGTCAAGAAAATTACTTTTTTTTTTTAACTTTTTTTTCCAACATGCTGTGTTCTCTACAGAAGAGCCATGTAGAAGTTTCTTAATTTAAGAGAAAATAAATCTTTCTGAAGCATTTGCAACAGATAAATGCCAGATCTCATCTTTTTAGCAGATGTCACTGAAAAACCCTTTCCAAAGTATACTTTATATTGAGTACCTCATTTACATCTATAACTCATTAGACTAGCAGAGAAATACTTAAATAGCATTTTGTACATATTCTTGGTTCCCACAAGACAAGTTACATTGCTTTGATTGCTCTCTGTTTATTCTTTGAGAACAAGAAAAAATTGAGAAAAAAACCCATGGATTTTAATACAGAATATAGGTGCATATATATATATTAAAAAATACCATTACATTTGAGGAAAAGGAACAAAGTCTTTTCCATACTTAAATATCATTAAGTAAGAGTTGGTTTTTGTTGTTGTTTGTTTATTTGTTTGTTTGTTTGTTTTTCTGTTTGTCATGGTGGTTGTTCATAAGTAGAATTCCATTTCTGCAGTGTTGATTTATTCTCAGATAAAATCCTACCTTGGGCTCTTGAGGTAAAAGTATCAGTGACATTTCTTCAATGATTTATCTGCAGTAAAATCCTGCCTTTCACTTTAGATTCCATCAGATTCATAAAACCAACAGAGTAACAGACTTTCATACTTTAACAGGCTCAAGGCTTGAGGTCAAACGTTATATATATATATATTTAAATATATACATATATATTTATATATTTATGAAAACATCCATAAATTTATTAATTTTTAACACTAATTTCAGCATCTAGAATATAAACCTCCTGTAAAAGGTCTGATTTTAGTCTATACTATTCTTCCTGATATTTGGTTCAAGAGAAGCAGGCTTTGAAACAGCTGAAATCTGACATTAGGTTTTATACAAGAGAATATAGATGGGCTTCATAGCCTTTTTATTGAAGAACATATTAAAAACAGAGTAAATAAAATTGATCATCAGATTGCACAAAAACTGTAAGCTTACATAATACCAAGTCTGCCAGCATATTTTATTTTTGGCTATAATTTTTATCAAATCTGTTGTTAAACAAATATCCTATGCCATCATTGCATCGATTCATAAACAATTTATGGTAAAATTCTCAGCAACTTAGGAATTTTTTTTTTCTGAAAGGTTTTGCAACCTCCAGAAGTATTATTTAACCCTTTTTTGAATAAATCCCAATCCTGATGTAAACTGCTTGTTACTCTTTTTCTTGCCCATGAAGACCATGATAGTGGGATTTGATACACTAATGTGCCAGTAAAATAATTTAACTTCTTACAGATCATATTTATTAGCACAACTCAGGGAATGCTTTTTAATGAGGAAGTTTTATATATATATATAGATAAGTTTCACCCTCACTTCTCAAGGCAAGCTTTTGACCCAATCAGGATTTTATTAAATGCATTATTTTCTAAATACTGTATTATTATTTTCATTATTTTTTAATCTTTGATTTGATCCATCTGCCCATCAGTGATTGCTTACATAACTAGCATATAATTTCTTCTGTTCGTTACTTGGAAGAATTTTAAAATGGTTCAAAAAATCAAATCAAATCATTCAATCAAATCATTTAAAACCCAAATGTGTGAATCACAGTATATGTGTAGAAGTGTATTTTCATTTCACAATCCAAGTCTTCATTTTTGTGTTTGTGCAACTTGTCTTTGAAAATCCTGAGACGTGAATTTTCACAGCTGTCATTCAATCTCTGTGACTCTGTCTTTTAAATAACCAGTAGTAGAAGAAAGTCTTCAGGTTACTTTTGAGACAGGTAGAAATAAATTGCACTATGCCTTACTCTCTTTGGTATCTCAAATCTTTAAACTTAGAATTCCAGTAAAAGCAATACTGCTGTCTCTACTCTTGCTCCTACAAAACTCCCCTAGTCATTCTGTACAGAGGTTAATGCCTGTCTGTCCCTCAAAGGCTCTAGAATTCTGGTAAGTTCGTTTCAATTTTTGCTGTTTAAACTATTTTCTTTTACAAATGGAGTTTACATGAAGGGGAAAGACAGTAACTCTCTAGTCCAATAATTGTGAAACTTACTTACAGTAAAAACATTAGCAATTTAGGGATGTGAACGTGATCTCCCATATTACCCAGAAGTACTACAGTCAAACATAGCAAATTCTGTGTTGTCTGTCTTTTATGGAAAATCTGTGGATGTTTAAGTCTGTCATGGCCTCGTGTACGAGCTGGAAACAAATAAAAAATAGTTTTACTTTCAGGTTGGTTCCTTGTCTACACAATGCTCTGAATTCAGGTTATGGTTTCATTATATTAAGTGACATTTCTCAGAAAGTTGAACTAATCAGTTTAAACAGACACAGTCAATCTATGTTCAGTATAAGAGCTCTTGATTGTCCAAGATCTCTTAGATGCTGTATATAGACTTCAGAGTAAGGGTAGAAAATAATAAGTGTATTACAATGCTTATGTTCTGAATTCCTGTGTTTTTTTATTTGTTGGTTGGTTTCCAAACAACATCCAGGAATGTTATGAGGTAAAATATTTTGTCCCTCTATCCTACTTAATACTTACATTTCATAGGGGTTGGAGGAAAGAGATATTTATGGCATATCAGAACAAACTGTACTTATTTCCTTTAAATGGTTATATTTGCATTTCTGATGTACCAGCTACACTGAATTATAGAGCAATGAAGGACTACAAGAAGTGTGTCTGAAGTTTTTATGTTTTTACAAAAGATAGTGCATCTTCTATGTCTGAAATGTAGTACTTTGTGTTGTATAACCTGATGTGCTTTCACTGCCTTAGCGAGTTGGTTTAAATGAATTGTACAAAAGAAGTTGGGAGGACCTTGGAGAGTCACTGTATCTTTCCTCTTTCCCCCCAAAAAATTCTGAACCTGATCTAAAAGGTTCCTGAGAGATGTCCATCTAACCCATTTTTTAGACACTGGCAGGAACTCAGACTTGTCAGCTACCACAGACCTGTTTTACTAGCTGCCCTTAATAAAAATTTTGGCTTGGTTTTGTTTTTAAAATATTTTATTTATTAACCAGTTCTTCTACTAAGCATTGTGAATATAAAAAAAAAAATCACTTCCTTCTTCTTGGTACGTCCCTTTTATGTAACTGAAGACTGTAAACACCCTAGGTAGAACCTTGAAAAAATGTGTTTAAATAAATCCTTCCATCCATAACTCTTCCATTTTCTAGGCTAATTATCTCCAATCTCTTCAGCATTTCTATGCAGATCACTCTCTACAGCTTTCTAATTCCTGTTTTTCTCTTCTGGATTGCCTCCAAAAAAATCACTTTCTGCAAGAGCAATTCTCAAAGCAAGATGCAGAGCTTAAACCACCTGCTAATTCAAACAGATTACTCCTCATGTCTTTCAGATGACACAGATGACAAGTATTACATTAAGTTGAGAACTACTGCATATTGCTGGGTCTGGTTTAGTAAAAATTCCAAAGACCTCCAGATTTCCTCCTAAGAACTGCTGCCTCGTAAGTTGTTCCTCCAATGTCTTTGTAGGTTTTGCTAAAATAAAGATCACTGTAGTTGCTCTTATTTGTCCCAAGAAATATGGGAATTCTTATTGTTTCCTACCATCTGAGAGTTACTGCATGTCATATTTAGTGTTATCCATGTTATTAAAATATTAATAGAACCAGAGCCCAGACAGAACACTGCAGCATTCTGCTTAATGAATCTTTCTGCTCTGGAAGTGATACTATAAGTGATACCACCACTTCTAAGTACC
The DNA here is from genome assembly GCA_013398615.1 of Brachypodius melanocephalos. NCBI lineage: Eukaryota > Metazoa > Chordata > Aves > Passeriformes > Pycnonotidae > Brachypodius > Brachypodius melanocephalos. The sequence continues at coordinate 44,537,961 of VZSR01003807.1, read as the reverse complement.
TTTTTCATTATGTTTGACATTTGTTTTATAATATTTGTTTTGTCAAGTTAGTTTTATCTATGGTTTTGATTGGAAGGAACTGTTAATTATCATGTAGTTCCAATCCATGGGCAGAGACACCTTCCACCAGACCACGTTGCTCAAAGCCCCAACCACCTTGAACAGTTGCAGGGATGCAGCATCCACAGCCTGTCTGGGAAACCTGTTCCTGTGTCTCACCATCTTCATAATAAAAAAATTTATTCCTTATGTACAATCTGAATCTACACTCTTTCAACCTGAAATGGTTGCCTCTTGGCCTGTCACTGCAGGCCCTGGTGAAAATTCCCTCATTCTTTCTTATAAGCCCTTGCCTCTAAGAATTAAAAGGCCACAAAAAAGTCTCCCCAGAGCCTTATCTTCTTCAGATTGAGCAACCTCACCTCTTACAGCCTTCCTTCACAGGAGAGATATCCCAGCCTTCCAATCATCTTTTTAGTCTTCATTTAAATCTGCTTTAACAGATCCATGTCTTTTGTGTCCTGGGGCCTCCATAGTTGGACACAGTATTCTGGGTGGGGTACTATGAGAGCACAGTAGAGGAGGAAATAGCCTCCCTCAACCTGCTGGCCATGCATTAGTTTATTCACTCTAGGGTATAATTGGTTTCCTAGGTTGCAGGTGCCCACTGCTGCTTCACATTTAATTTTTCATCCAACAGTATCACCAAGTCCTCCTGTGCAGGGCTGCTTTCAGTCCAGTCACCCCCAGTCTGCACTGACATTGGGTATTGCCTTGACCCAGGTGCAGAACCTTGATTTGTCTGTGTTAAATTTCATGAGATTCACATGGACCTACTCCTCAAGCCTGTCAAGATCCCCCAAAATTCCCATTAATTAATCCGTTGCACCCCTGAGATATCCACAAACTTGCTGAGAGTGTATTAAGTCCCACAGGCTATATCATTAATGGAGATACCACACCTGGTTCCTTTAGAGACAATGGGAAGATACCACTTGTTACTGATCTCCATTTGGACATTGAGCCATTACTGCAAATACTAAATAGTTTTGAATACCAAGTTGATTTTTCTTATTTGGAATGAAGGTCACTGATTTTTTTTTTTCACTGTTGATGTTGAAGACAACTTTGTTAAGTCATGGAATCATAAACTGGTTTGGGTTGGAAGGGACCCTAAAGATAATCTAGTTCCAACCCCCATGCCATGGGCAGGGACATCTCCCACTGGAGCAGCTTGCTTAGGGCCCCATGCAACCTAGCTTAGAACACTTGCAGGGATGGGGCATCCACGGATTCTCTGAATAACCTGTTCTAGTGTCTCACCACCCTCACAGTAAAGAATTTCTTCATAATAGCTGATCTAAACCTACCCTCCATTTGAAACCAATGCACTTTGTCCTGCCACTTCCTACATGTTTTCTTGGGGTTTTTTTGGCCATTCCTAATCATGGTCAAACACTTGGAAAGATGTCTAAATTCCTCATTCTTACAGTTAATGTTATTAAAAAAAAAAAGTATGCAGAACAGCATACTTTTTTTTTTTTTTTTAACAGTATGCAATTTAATAATGTAATTTGAACTTTAAAGAGAAGCAATATCATTATTAGTTGTCTGTTCTCCTGTAATGGGTATATGTTTGTCATAGTATCCTGCTGATAGGTAATAATTAGTAGATGATTTATTTATTAACAGTTTTACAGCCCTGAATATACTGCAATTTATGTTTTTGCTGAAGCTTTTGAAGTTAATTCCCTTTTTTGGTTAAGTAAATTATACCATAATTTCGAAGCTGTTAGTGTATAGGATGTTTATTGACCCTCTGCACTAGAGTTTTATTGTACCCCAGTTGTTCCCATATGGGAAAAAAATACAGTTGTACTGTCCGAGATGAGAAGAAATGCAGGATGATTTCAGGCACATCCACATGAATAGAACCTGAGCTCCTCTAGTTATACTCTGAACTCTCTGGATATGAGCCACCTCTGATTAAAAACCAATGTACCCATATAAGTGATTTTCTGTGCCTTTTTGTAAAGCCCTTTTGCTGGAATGTGCCATTTTTTCTGATGCAACTAAATTACTTCTGGCCCAAAATGGGCTCATGCCTGGCTACGTGGCGTATGAATGGAGTTCTGTGTGCATCCATCCATACAGACAAGACCTTTGGTAATGAACCACATATATCAAGTACCTAACTGGGAGCAGAGCAAATAATTTCCTGGACTGTAATGAGCATAAAAAAGTTAATTGATTCCTATGAACAAAAGTGAAAGTGTGATATTTTTCCATTTTCACTCAAAAAATACATTGTTGCCTATATTTGTCAGAAAATCTTCTTTTAGTAGGCTGCATAGATATTCAGGATATAATCAAACATGATTTTTTGCTCCACTGATATTCCTGGGCATGGTTATGATGAGGGTTTGACTGTGCTTTTTTTATTCAAGTAAGCTGTTTGGGATTGATTTCTTTATACATAGGAGCTAGAGGAGTGGAAGAAGGGGAAAATATTGGTATTTTTAAGTGCTCCTACTTGTGATACAAATACAAAGCAATTTCTCTAACCTACAGGCTCGATCATCTCTGTACCTTGTTCTAGTAAGGACAGTTAACAATGCTGACAACCGAAATACTTATCGATCTCTGTTTGGACATTGAGCCATAACTGCAAATATCAAATAGTTTTGAACTGTAGTTTAGAACAAATAGTTTTGAACTACTGTATTTAGCAACTTACAGAACTCAGTAATTTGAAAGTACTTTGGTATTTGTTTTGCCTTCTTTGCCTAGAGTAGAGTACTGTCTTCAGCTCTGAGGCCCCCAACATAAGGGCATGGACCAGTTGTAACAATTCCAGATGAGGACCATGACAATGATCAGAGGGCTGGAACACCTCCCCTCTGAGGAAAGTCTGGGAGAGTTGGGACTGTTCAGCCTGGAGAAGAGAAGACTTCAGGGAGACCATAGAGCAACCTCCCAGTACCTAAAGGAAGCCTGCAAGAGAGATGGAGAAGGACTTTTTAGAAGGGCATGTAATGATAGGACAAGGGGTAAGGGATTTAAACTGGAAGAAGGTAGGTTTAGATTAGATCTTAGGAAGAAAATGTTTACCATGAGGTGGTGAGACACTGGCACAGGTTTCCTAGAGAAGTTATGGATGCCTTATCCCTGGGAGTGTTCAAGGCCAGGTTGGATAGAGCCCTGAGCAACCTGGTCTAGGGGAAGATGTCTCTGCCCATGACAGTGAGTAAAAAAACAGGAAATTGTGTCGTCAGTCTGAAGGCCAGTCAGTATCATTTATGGGGACTGGATGGGATGGATGATGCCATGTAACAATATTGAAGATTTGTTTCTTGAGACCGGCTGAGACCAGCATTTGTTCCTGGTGCCCACCATGCCAGCAAAGACTCTTGGGCTTTTTCTTGGCTGTGGGGAGCATATTAACGCTTAGTTTGCTGGTGTATTAAATGTGATCTATCTTTGGTGCCTATTAGGCAATAACTACTGTATACATTCAAGCTGTATCTATCGTCCTTGCCATGGCTAAGGATGTGTGACCAAGCTGATCCAAACAGGGATCATGACACAATCTCAGGGAAAAAAAAGGCCCTAAAAATTTAGTCAAAAAAAAAAGTGAATATAATGGCTTTCATCTGCTACAATGTATAAATGAGGTAACAAATACATTTTTCCTAGGCCTCACCTATGATTTTTACATAAGATAACTAGCTATTATATTTCCTGTTATTTTCTATTTTCTTTATTAATTTTGATTATAAAAATTATTATTTGCAGCATTTTTAGTGGTATTTGTGGACCATTCCACTGAATTTATAAAAATAGCTGAAAACATCCCTCTTTCAGTAACTGAAATCTTTTCAGCCTACTTCATGAAAATCACGCTATAGTTAAATTGTTGTTATTTTGTAGTTTGTACAGGATGTTGAAGGTCTTATGGAAAATGAATTATCAATTTATTGTATTAAAAAATCCAGAAATTAGCCTCTCAGATTTTAAAAGTTTCATAAATTCAATTTAGTTTTTATGTTAATTTAAAAAAAAGCACCACCAACAACAATAGAACCCTGCCACTCTTTAAAGAACTCATACACAGAAAAAAAACTATGTAAAAAAATTAGAAAATTAGTGGAAGAAGTCAAAACCAGCTTTGGTGGCTTGTGCTTGTCAGGAGAGTCTGTCTCCTTATCAGATGATCTGACAAGCGTGTCAGCAGCTCACCAAAAATATCCATGCCACAACTAGGTGGGGATAACTGATGGGTAAAATGCCATTGAAGTTTAGTGGCACTGCTTTACAAGTTTACAAAAAAAAATCCCATTTTAACCCTAAAAAATACCATTTTGGTGCAATTTACCTTACATATCTGCTCAGTAGTTAGGGAACAGGTGTTAATATAACTGCCACCCTTTCCAACCTCATCTGCAAAATAAAAGAAGGGAGATGACTCAATCTCATTGCTTATTCCAATCTGGTTTTCTTTTGTCTCTTTACTGGCTAATAACAAACTTAAACATCTCCCCAGTATCTAAATCCACATTCTTTCTCTTGTTTATATATTTAAAAAGACATTTTCAGTAAATTCTTTATATGACTAGAAGTATCAAAAACCCTATCATGAAATACACTTAGCCTTGTGTGTAAAAGTGAAGCCTCTTAATGTATTCAGCAGAGATACTCTTCAATAGCTTGGTGAGCAGAGCTGTGTCTTAGTGGAGCTTTTGACCTTGTGTCACTGTCACTTCTGTCACCACCATGGCCCCCTGATTCTTCAGCAGATTATCGCTGCTCCCTACTCTTGAATTTAATTCCTGAGAAACTGGGAGCACTTTAGATGAAGGGCTGCTTAAAAATTCTTTTATGTTTTCCTGCAATAAACATTAAAATTGGCAAGTTTATGCTGGCTGTACTGTGCAGGATGATCCAGACAGCTGAGTGGTTGCGTAAGGATCTGAATGACAGCTGGGGACGGCTTAATGGATGTTGACATTATTGCTTCCATCTCTTTTTGCCACCTGCACTGCACAGATACTGGACTGCCTGTCAGTCAGCTGATGGACTGTCACAGCTTCCATCATAGCATTTTATGCTGTGCCACTCCTGTAAGCCAGAGGTTCAGGATGTGGCTGCTGAACAGCGTGGACACCCCATGAAAATGCGAGGTGAAACCTCACCAGTCATTGTGGGCTAAGCTATCCCTGATTGCCACACAATCCTCAGTCCTGGTCGTCAAAGAAAACAGTCATTTTGGACTAGAGAAAGGTATTTTGGAGGACAAATGGGTATTTCTGCCTTGCTTGTTCATCAGAGCAATAGCGACTAATGGGGTGACTTTCACAGGAGCCATTTTACCTCTTAAGAAGCTTTTAAGACGTGCAAAATGGAAATCAGAAGTTAAATTAATGCCAGACTTTAATGTGCCTTTAGAAACCTCATTGATAAATCTATAAATTATGAGAAAATAACAAAATGCATGCAGATTTTCGAGTACTGTGAATTATTTTATCTACTACATCTAATAATTTTTATAAATTGCCATGTACTCAGAGTAAAGCATCTGCAGTTGGGAGGTTTTGGTACAGTTTAATTTTCTTTAAAAGCACAAGAGTCAATAGAAAAACTGCACTGTCAGTACATTTTACTTGAAAATCCTTTCAGGAGATAAGATTGTAGAGAAACTAAGCAAAACTAATGGAAGGTTTGGGGAGGGGTAAGAATATTGGTTATGTGACCCAATTTGATAAGGTATAATCATACAAAGAAAATATTTAGTGATCAAATGTATAGTTCTGACTATTCAGTCTAAGATTAATTTAGGTGATGTCACTAATTTCCATTCATTGAAAAGACAGTCTCACATAGTCTAAGCTTTAAACTAAGTGTGATTCCTCAGGTTCTGTAAAAATTTGGCTTTTTTTTTTTGTATTACTAAAGAAATAAGACATAGCAGTAATACATCAGATGCTGAACTGCAGTAATTGTTAGTAGACACTGGGTTTTTAATAGTGTCCTCTTTACAGGATAAAATGCAGTTATGTGAAAGATTTTAACCTTTTTTCACACTCTTGTTTTCTTCCCTTTATCAGCTTTAGACTACCCATAGGCTGTTCCAGGATAATTTTTAATCCTTTATTTTCTCTTGTGGAAAGCAGTGTTGCAGTTTATAATACTGTGGACTTAATTAGAAAGCTCTGTTTAATTGGGGAACTTTTTATTCCTATTAGCAGTGACAGAATAGCAGGAGGTGGTATTTTAATATTAGTATTTCTGTAAAGGTTGAGTTGCAGATAGTCTTCTGCATTTTTGTAGAAGTGTAAATGGATATATGAAAAGGACTTGAATCCATGCCAGAAGCTGAGTGGTTTTTGTGATATTCCTAGCAATTCTTCCTAGTGTGTGGCTGCTAGGTTTGAAAGAGCTAAAGGGGAACAGGCCATAGTTGGGTGATATGTATAGTTTTAGATTTTATCACAACAACATAAGCTTCTATCAAAGAAGTAAATAGACAGGAGAAGCATGAGAGAAAAATACAAAACAAACCAGAAATGGTAACTTAGCACCAAGAGTTTACTGGCAATGCCTCCATTAACTGAGTTTACCATTTCCTTGTAAGAGGCATTGTTTATAATCAGATTTACATCTTTTCACTGAGAGAATCCCAACTAAAATGCTTTCATGACTAACATCCAAAATCCTAAGGGGAGTGAAATGCTCCGATTACCTTTGATGGCAGTTACACATTCTCCTGTCTCTCCAAAAGCATTGGCTAATTTATCATTTACTTGCTTTCTCTCTGAATTCTGCTTTCTGATTAAGTACAGTGTTTTATTTGGGAATGAGATTGAGCACACTCTTAGAAAACTGAGAAAATCAATTTTTGTTAAGAGTGATCTACAAGGTAATTACTGTGCCTAGAGCAAATCAGGATATACAGTAAATTTAATCTGAAAGTACATTGTGTACCGATACCATTATTACATAAAAAAAAGATTCTTGGTATTATGATATTAGTAATCGCTATTGAAGTCTCTAATCCTAATTTTCTGCTATCTTCAGCAGAAGTAACCTTTTAAAACAGATGAATTTTTAGGGCTTTTCCTAAGAGCTGAGAGGAGAGGTATCTCTCTACACACAGGAGCAAACAAAAGATGGTTCCATTAAGGTAGCCAATGGGTGCACTTAAACATGATTACCTTCTTGGCATTGTGGAGATTGGCTGTGTTGATGTGACTTCAAGCTATGCTTTACCTGGATTGTAAAATAAAATCAAAGAAACAGTGAAAATATGTTCTCCTTTCACTGTTACTGAACTTACTTTTCTTGTCTTTATGTGGTACATTAGAACTGTAGAATTTTAACTTTCCTGTTGTGAGGTGAGTGGCAAAGACCAATGTAAGGCCAATCTATCTATTTAATATATTAATATATTTTTTATCAAAAAAAAAAAGTTTCTTGTCTCTACCTTAACTTCTAAATCTCAGCTCATCAGCTGTTGAACCACTGGAGGAAGAATAAACATAAGACTCATTTATTATAGAACTTGTCAGTATAAGACAAGAAAGATGAATTAAGAGCTACTCCTAGGCAGGAGAGGGAGAGAGACCACCTATACTAATTATTGTCATTTAGTGATAAGGACTCCCTGAGTGTCTGGCATGAGAAAATCAGAGATCCCAAAAGACACCACTTAGGATATTCTAACTTCTGGAATGCTGTTACTGTAAATTTTCTTTGACTGTATACATGGCCATAGCAACTAATTCTTTATGAACTGCAAACCCTGTGAGTGTGGGAACTTTGTCCTTCTGCCAGAGCTCAGGGGAAGATAAAGCAACACTGGGAGGTGGGTTACAGAACAGTTTAGTGAAAGGTCAGTGGGAAAGTTTTGAAATAATTGCTGTTGAGAGAGGAAAGACATCATGCTGATGTGAGAGTGATGATAAATCTGTGCTATGTTTTTTGTTTGTTTGTTTTTTGTTTTGTTTTTATTTTTATTTTTATTTTTATTTTTATTTTTATTTTTATTTTTATTTTTATTTTTATTTTTATTTATTTTTATTTTTATTTTATTTACCAAGGAGAAAATGGAGAACTAATGGCTTTGGGAAGCAAATATACAATAATTACTTGGAATTTAAGAGTGTGTCTTCCAGTTCAAAATGCAGATGTATTCTCTGTAATACAAGATCTGGTTACAAATCTCTCTATATCAGCTTGAGGAATAGTTTGTGATCAGAGGCTTGAACTCTGGTAGTCAAGGTATTACATATATAATACAGTTTTCTCAGCTATTCAAATAAAGCCATTATGTCGAACGTGCAGTTCCATGCTGGGCACAGGAGATGCAATAACTTGGCTTAGTCAGGAAGAGAGAACCAAACTAGTTGAATAAGTACTTTGACAGTTAGTAGACACATGAATATGCACTTTGGGAGGAGTAATCTGGAGACTTGAAAAGTGGGCTCAGGAGACACCTTATTGGTCTCTACAGCTACATGGAAGGAGGTTGTAGCAAGATGGAGCTCAGTCTCTTCTCACAGGTTACAAGCGTTAGGACAATAGGAAATGGTTTCAAGTTAAGCCAGGGGAGGTGTAAATTAGATACTAGAAAAAGAAAATTATTAATGGAAAAGCTTGTAAAGCACTGGAACAGGCTGCACAGGGAAGTGGTTCAGTTACCATCCCTGAAGGCATTTAAAAGACATGTATGTGTCGCACTTGGGGACATGGTTTAATGTTGGACTTTGCAGTGCTGGCTTAAGGGTTAAATTCAGTCATCTTAGAGGTCTTTTGTAACTCAAATGATGCTATGATTGTATGGAATGATGCTATGATTCTATGGAATTCTGGCTTTGTTTGCTGCATTCTAATTCTGATCTGTATCTGCTCAGAACAGAAAAAATCCCCACCGAACCTGTAGCTTATAGTAAGGGTTACTACCACCGCCACCAAAAAAAAAAAAAAAAGAAAAAGTTTCGGAGTTATGAAAAAAAGTGGGATATAAGCTCATTGCAAGCTTCTGACATTTTCATTCTGAATGTTAGGCTAAAGGGATGCTTACACATCTCCCAGAAACTTTGTCCTACTCTCTGATACTTTATTTCAAGGAAACACCAAACTGTTAGACATGCAGTGACCTGTTTATTGTCAGATCGTCTGGCATTACTTTCAAAGTCACGATCATGCTTTTGCTGCTTTTCCCTTGATTTCCTTCAGATTCTGAGAGCTGTTTACTAAGGCAGAGCATGCCACTGTCCATTCACAAAAGTAAGCAGACAGAGAGATCTTACCTGCCACAGTATCATCATCCTCTCCTTGTCGGTGCTGCAGAGGTGAGCAGCGTGATGTGTTTTAAGCAGCTGAATGTGTCAAATGCAGGCAAGCTCCTGACTTGTACAAGCCCATGTTCCTCTTTTGGGTCCTTTGCAGAGTCTCACCCTTTCCTATGAAACTCTGGTTTCACGCTCCTGATGTGACAGACTGTGATGGTGTGAGGCTGCGGAGAGGGTGTTTGTTCCTTCTGTATTTGTTCCTCTCAAAAATTTTGAGTGGCTGAGGGTTAAGTAGAGTATCAAACATTAGGAGATGTTGCAGTGCCATGATAATCTCCAGACAGCAGGGGAGTTGCGGGAATACAAGGCAGCATGCTTGTAATTCACAATAGGAGGTTACATCGTCTCTTTTGATTGCCATCTACAGGGAAAAAAAAAAAAAAAAGAGATAAGGGCTCTCTCTGTTTGACAGTTGCCACTTGCTGACAGGCAAGACAGGACAGAAACCTTCTCCTTCTGGAATAGAAAACCCTTTTGTAAACACACACAATTGGCATTCACTGAGGTACTCTAAAATTCACAATATTCCCATTGGATGTACTCATGTCTCTATATTTAGTGTTGCGATAACAAATACGTGTGAAATGGTTCCACCAGAATTTATTTTTGTAGTAAAATTAGGTAAGTTTTTTTCAACTTATTAGCTTCTAGATAAGGGTATGATTAGGAGGTACTTCAAACACATTTCAGTTTTCACATCACATCTGATATTTAATCATCACATTTATACTGTATTCTCATTTTTTTCTTCATTCAAAAGCTTCCATTATCTTCATCAGTTTAGGAATTTACAAAACCTCTTCTCCTAAGGAACATATTGTTGTGTTGCACTTTTTAATAAACCCTGCTTACAACAGGTTGGAGTTTTATTTTAAGGATAATTTAGTAAATTTGCAAACCAATGTAAAGGACCTCCTCAACTAATAATTAAAATGATTATTTGTTATGAAGTCTTTAAGAATGTGTGCTCTCTAGGGGTATTCTAATTTTGTGTGTGACAGATTTTCATGTTTATGTTTAAATTTCTTTTGATGGCATTCGTTTGTTCTTAGCATTTTGTGTCTGTTTACTTTCCTAGTTTCTAATTATTTCTGTCTATTTTTTTCAGTGTGGCCTACATATGTTTTTATTTCTTGCTTTAATCTTTCTACTGCTTGATGAGTTGCAACATCTAACATTACATAAAGTTATATTATTAACATATGATAAAAGCTTATGTGATGAAAGAATATCAGAGATTAATCCTTGATCTTCATGATTAAAAATAACTGAAGTTATATGGATGATGAGATCTTATACACTTGCAAATTATATACTGAGATAAAATAATATCCTGTCAAACCTTTTTTTTCTATTATTCATCTTAATAAAAGTTTTCTGACCTTCTGAATTCTAATACTGGATGTCTCATGAAAAGTAGCTGAGCATATTAAATCTACAATGGTAAATAGAATTTTTTATACAGTTCATATTACTGGTGTCTTAGGATATGAAATATAAAAAATCCTTTGAATATAACTGGGTTCCAGTTTTGCAGAAGATAACATATTCATAATAGTTTCTTAATGAACAACACTGGACCTAAACTGTTGATAACTGGTTAAAGTATTTTTAAAAAGTGAAGTTATTGACTGAGTTTTTACTCACATAGTGCCTAGTGACACTGTTGATCTTATGCAGGGATCACTAATATCAAATTTGCCATTTCCTCCCCCTTATTTAAAGTAGTGATGCTTCTGTTTTACTTCATGCATTTGAATGTTTGTGTAATGCATATGTATTTTAACCATAAAGATGAGAGCATGGGTTTATTTTCACTTAGTGATTCACAAACAGCATTTTAGTTATCTATGGGCTTTTAACTAATTTTAAAAGCCTTAACATCAGTTTTTAATTTGAAGGAAAAATCCTACTGTTCCCTTTAACATGTGAATAGATGGAGATAGCTTAAAGGTACCCATACTAACTACACTTCTAATTAGCTAGGTTGACATGTCCTTCAGTGGCACTGAGGCACCTCAGTGAGAGCTATGCTTTTGAGGTTTGCACCTATGAGCTGTTGAATGTTCTTCCCAGCTGTAAAACCATTATTTTCTTTTGGAAGGACTCCCATAAATCATCATGAGCTAAATTTACAGCGCTGCTGTACTGAGACACAAGAAGACATTTTGCATGGTAGCAGTGTAACTTCCCTTGAAAGGGGAGGCATGTAGCAGTGATCTCTAGCAGGGCAGGCCAGTGGCTATCAGTGCAAGGGCATGACAGGCTATTGTTCCACATTTCTTTATCTTTCCTGGTTTGTATTTTGCTCTTGAGTAGAGAACTTGGCAGCAATCCATGTACTCCCTTGTGTGCTGGCTAGGACTCCTGCAATTCTGCGTTGCATTTGCAGAGGCCTTAGAAAAAGAGGAGACTCCTTTATTCCCTTCCTACTTGAAGTTGCTTGACTGTTGGCTGGGTTCCAAATACACAAAATTAGTAGTGGTTATTGTTTAACTAATGAAGTTGACCAGACATCATGTAACACTTCCTATGTATTTATGATTTTGGTATAATGCTTGGAATCATCTTTATTGCAATATGATGTAAATGCTATGTAATTTTACTCAGATTCAGGATACACATTTTCTTTAGCTGTGTGATCATTTAAGACAAGGGCAAAGTTGAATTGGGACTATTAGACCTGAAAGAAGTAGTACCTGACTCCAGCCCAAAAGTACCACACCATCGCACAATGGAAGATGGACAGGGTAGAACATCTGCCACCTCCACACTACTGCTAAGCCTTTTTAAATGATTTATAACTTGCTGCAGAGTTTTTAGAGCTGCATTCTGTATGTTTTGGTTCATAAGGAAATAGAACATATCAATAGAGGAAATTTTTAGGGCAGATTAGGGAATTTGTCCTAAAAGGAACTTCTTCAGTGGCTCCCGTGCTCAAATCTATGGGTTTTTCAGTACCTTTCGGCTTTGTTGAGTGTAGGTGCTTTTGGGGTGTTTAAAAACAATTAAATGCAGTGAACTGTTCATGATAGAGCCTATTAACTTTCCAAATAAAGATATATCCACTGAACGTAGAACAAAAACTAATTTTTCTTAGTGTGTCTGATTAGTTCTGTCTCGGATTTGCTCTGCTTTTTACTTTTGGTTTATGCTCCATGAAGGAGACAATCTGGCTGCTTTAATAACTTTTACTTTCTTTTTAAATTGTTTAATTTCAAGTGTAGCAGAGAGTATCAAAATGTTTTAATTGACTCTGTTTCAGCACTGTCCAAATATATTGTTCAGTGATTGAAAATAAAAGAAGAATTATTTTTCTGACCTTTGGAGGAGTGAAAATTAATGTTGTTGATCCTGGAAAAATGTGATAGCATTATGTGTTGCCTCTTGCTCTAAATATGCTCCAGCCTTCTGCTGTGCTTCAGATTTGATGCAAGGTTGTAGATAACTGTGTGCATTTTGTCAGATAAGCAGGTTTCATGGGTGTGTGTAATTGAATGGAAGTGGCTACAGAACTAATGACCAAGGAAGCCACATGTAACTATGTATGATAATTACAAAAATAGGATTGTTAAAAACAAAACAAAACAAAACAAAACAAAAAAAACCCATAAAATATTACTTGGCGTCCTTTGTTCCTCTATAATGCTTCAGATGCCTTAGGTTTCAAACATACAAGTGCAAATGTCTCAGACAGACACATAACACATTGTGAAGTTGTGTAATGTTTATAATACTGTATTTCACAGACTAAAAGTTGAATTTATGACTATTTTAATACTGTAAATATGGTATAATTAATGCTGAAGCTGGAATATTCCATGATCACAAGATTTCAAACCTGTCATTTTTTAAGCAATAATGTTGTCCATTTTTGCATTTTAATTGAAGTGTGGTGGCATTTTTAAAATTTATTTTAGTTGTACGTTGGTGTGTTAGTATTCCAGCCTGGGAAAAAAAAAAAAAAAGATGATCTCTGTCAGTGCTACTGTTTTCCCTAAAACAGTATATTTGTAGGACCTGCCCAGATGATTAGACTATCAGGCATCATCTCTACAAAGAGACTTCAGATAAGATAGCCAAGGATAAAAGAAAAATGTTCCACAGAAATACCATGTACATTATATACCATGTGTGTATAGTTTTTTGTAATTTTCTTGTGGGAGAGATAGGATTCCAGCTGTAACATGTAACAGATACTTTATCTTATTATAGGACTGCATACCATGGCATGCCATGGCAATCCCATAAGTGTTTGGAAGAAAGGGTGTTACAGCTCAGGGACAGCAAATCACCTCATTTAAAACTGTAGATAGAACAGATAAAATTATATCCAACTCTAAGGGCTCTTCCCAAGTTTTATTTTGGCTTCTTTGTATTTTTTCATAAAAGACATATCCAAATTACATATTTGTTATATCTTAGCTTTTCACAGTGGGTACCTGTAGAGTAAGTGGTAAAAGTCTCCCACAGCATGTTCATTTTTAATGAGAACAAAGCACTTACACTGTGTATCACAATCAGATCACTTGTCATTCTGTAACAGGACAACTACCAACTGAGCTGTTCTCACAGAGTGCCTCTTTCCTTTGGGCTAAGGGGTGAGCTGTACAAAGCACTCATCAGGTCTTGGTTATGCCCTGTACACAAACTGTAATCTAGAAAACAGCCATATAACCCAGTTGGTGTTCATCTTGCCCACTCTTTAAGGTTATTTGAATAGAAATTAGGGTTCTTATGTCAGTTTTAAGGCAATCATCACTTTGGCTTTTCTTTCATATATGGATTGTTACTGGATGCTAATTATGACCAATACAAGCTCTTACTTTTCATGCATGATCAGGACTAGCTTTTCACTCAACTAAATCGATATAGTTCTCTTGATATACTAGAACACATTTATAATCAGATGAAAAGTCAAAATTTAGGGAGCTTTGTAAGATTGTGAAGTCACAAAGGGATGAGACACAGCTGTGCAGCACTGTAGCACCTAACTTGTTACCTGCTGGTATCTAAATCTACATTACTATAACACAAAAAATTCCTGTAGAATGTATCAGAGTTTGGTGCCTCAGAAAAGGGTTTAGAAAAAGCATCATGCTGAGAAGGGAGACTGAGTTAGCCAGTAGGAAATGCTGAACAGAGAAAATACATCTTAAATTAGATATCTCTTTGAGATTTAAGGACCTTACTCAGCACTACTGGGAAGCATTATCATGCTCTGGGGATTTCAGTCCTGAGTCGTTTCCTGACCTAAGTGTTTCTTCAATATATTAAATACACAAATACAGAAATACATGGTCTTATTTATGTATACTTTCTTTCTGAGAACTAACCTCATGACTTCCCATTTTTCTTCAATAGTGTAATGTTTGGCTTTTTCCAGTGTCAAATAAATTCAAAGACATGCTCCTATTTTAGAGGAGAATGGCCTAATGATCAGGTATACTGATGGGGATGTCTGGGATAGGGCTGAACTGTGTGTTTGGTACCCCTTCTGATGAAGCTGTTTCATTTTACACAAAGGAATTAAAGATCTGTTGGTTCAAGACAAAACCTCCAGTAGCGTTCCAGAAGATCTGCAATCTGAGAAGACCTTTCAGTGACTTGAGTGAACCAGAATTTAATTACTTTAGGTTTAAATATCTAGGATGAAATTACTGTATTGTATAAGTAGTAGTGTAAATGCCAGTATTTTTCAATATCTGCTTTTACTCTTTGTATAATAAAATCTGTATAATACCTAGAGAAGAAAAAATATCCTATAATGTTTCTAAAACCATTTTATATTCTTTTTTCTCTATTTTAATCAGCACAATACCAGTCTTTTTACTATAGACTTTGGACAAAACCCACTCATCTCTTGCATCCCAAGTGTGCAGAATTGTTCTGAACATCCTCTTTTTTTAAATGTATTGTGCATCAGCAGTAGGTAATTAAAACTTCTTCATTCATTTTCTTAGCACCACTTTGATTTACTCACAGAAAGAAGTTTACAAAGTGACCACAGGAAAGCAGTTTTCTGCTGAAGGTGATAGAATGAGAGTTAATAGCTCTGTCACAGAAATCCTATGCAAAGACATATTAAATACTCTTTTCACTTTTTCATCCTGACCACCAAATTGGATGCTTGCTGAAAAGCTGCAACAATAAATGCTTAGACAATTAAGGAACTGCTGTCTTCTCAGGAGGTCACAGTGTCTAGGCAACTTAAGCAAACAGATGTTGGAAAGAAAGAAAGAAAAGAAAAAAAAATCATATCTGTGTGAAAGACTCTTTCTTATATGCCTTCTAATACACATTCCATTATGAATGTCCTTCTTCCAGCATTTAGAAATACAAACTGTAGATGGAACTTTAACATTATGAAGATTATTATAAAAGAAGAGTTCAGCCTCGATTTGCCTCAGTAATAAACCTTGATAGTAAACAATGTTTTATTTTGTTTTTTTTTTTTTGTCATGAGAGCTGTGCTGCATCATTCTGCCACCTGGCTGGTAGTCATGGCTGTGCCAAGGTGATGTTTTGTGTTTTGGTTGAGCTGGTATTTTGCTACTGCTTCTGTTAACAAGGAGAACTTAGAGCTGTTACTTTGCTATGGCAGGTTTATCTCGAGGACCCATGATTTTCTCATTATAGTTGAAGAAATCATATACAAACCTACAAGACAAGCCTAAAACCAAAATTAAGTTGTCACCTTGTTTAGCTTTATTTTCCTTTTTAATGTTGGTCAACATATAGTTGTAAAGACACAGGTTTTATGACAAACATTATTTAAAATGCAAGATATTTTCAGCCATTTAGGAGTGAGTAGACCAAACAAAATTATTACCATTTTCTGTGTCATTACTTTCTCACTTATCAAATGGGGCATAATACACTAATGTAGGAATCTTAAGGGTCCTTACCCATGCAAAATTCCATTAAATTTAGTGGATGTTTTTCTTTGTAGGAAGTGAGCAAATATTTTAGGGGATGACCTTAAAGCCAAAACCATTTGATGGACCTTAGAACATTAATCATAGAACAAAATTACAGCAAGTTTTTTCAAAAATATAATTTTGCAAAACCTTTTTTGTTTCTTTTTGAGGACATATAATTTTCAGCAATTACCTGTACCGATAATTTTAACGTTTGGGGTTTTTTAACATGGTATCTTATATAGCTTATATATAACTTATATATGTAGAATGTGATTTTTAAAAAGAAAACATTCTTACTGTTACTCAACATGTTACTCATGAAATAACATACTTTTTGTTTGTGTGGTTATATGATATCCCCAAATATGGCAATTGATAACTTAGCATACATTTTCCCAATACAGTTTGGTTCAAAGTATTTCAAGCAGATTGTATCCAATGGTATTTTTGCATTAATTTTAATTACAGACAATGATTAATTACTTGCATATACCAAAAATGCTCTGATTTTTAATGCATTTGTATAATCTAAGAAATAAGGTATATCTATTCAAAGGAAGTATCAGTTTTTCATCAGTTTTATAGTTTAAGAAGCAGCCATTGACTTCAACTAATTATAATTCTGTTAAGAATTTAGCTACAAATTATAATGGATTTTGACAAGGCATGCAGATATTTTGACTTGTAAAGATATAATGTTGCTTATAAAATGTGTTTTAGCATATATTAGAGTAACAATCAGAATTCAGCCACCAAAAAAGGTAATGTTTACAGTCTTCTCAAAGTAAAAATCTTTTTCTATTGTCTTTTTAGTGTAGTGTTTTTACTTTGAAAAGTTAATCCTGTTTCTTTAGCTTCATGAAATATCCCCAATTCAGTGTTCTGACAAAACAGTCGTCTTAAAACATGAAAATAATTTCTTTCAAATAGCGTCTTTCTTTTTGTCCTTGTTGGTGTGTAGTCCTGGGAAAAAAATGTCTACTGGGGTCACTGTTTCAAAGTATGGAAGACTCCTTTCAAAAGAAGTAATACAGCTCTTCAATTACATTTTTCTGTGTGTAGAGAAGTTTCATTATGAAAGTGGTAGTCAGGTCAAAACCTTCTCTGTCATCCTGTCAGTCATTAGGATATATTGTGCTTTCAAAAACAGCTACACTAAACCAGCTACTGAATCTTTATATAAGAGCAGACTGACGAATCAGTGAAAATAATGAAATTATTTTATTTACCAAATTAACAGAAAGAAAACAATACGTGTTAGATTATATTAATTAACAGAAAGAAAATGTGTTAGATTCTATTAATTTGTTTGATATATGACTTCCATTTATTTTTGTTTTGCTGATTCATACACTAGCTGGGGATTGATTCCATGTCATGAACATCTCATGTTCATTTGTTTTGGTTTATAGCAACTTCATAAATATAGAGTGTTTGTAAAAAATGTGCTTAAAAAGTACTTCTTTTAATTAGCTTCTGATGGTTTGCACCCTGTTCAGTTTTTTATGGTACTCCCAGCTCAGGATTTAATTTGTAGAACAGATGGAATTAGTGACAAAAGTAACATTTGGAACATATTTCCATTTAATTTTGCTCGTCCCAGAAGTAAATTCTATTCCTATATATTTGTAAATAGGATTGTTCCCCCATTGCTTACGAAGAAAAGTCAGATGTTTCATTTTTTTAAGTTGCCCTTTCTTGAGAGACATGCAATACTGATAATTCAGTTAGGTTGTTTTTTTCAGAAACCACTGTACAGCTTCTGTGAGCTGCATTGAGGCCATAACTTAGAGGAAAAGAGTGTCCAGGACTACCCTACTTATACCTGCCTTTACTGAAACTCCAGCAGCAGTAAATCCTAGACCTCATATTAAGCTTTCTGTTCGAGGCTTAGTCGCTCACTGGATTTGAAAACCTCTCATGTCCTGCCTTCCTCCCTGCAGACAGAGACTCTGAGGTAGCACCAGGTTAAGAATATTTCTAAAAATTTTAACCAGGCTTCTGTGGCATCCTGCCTCCTGCCAGCACTATGGCAAGAGCAACCTTCATGCATGATTTGTGGAGTTATGGCTCAGTGGCTGTAGAATGACCGTTCCTGCTGTGACGACTGGGAGGAGAGAGCAGCTGTTGCAAATCAGGCCTCCTGCATAGCATTAAAACCCCAGCTGGAAGTTGCACTTGAGTTATTTTTTGGGAAAAAGAAAAAAAAGAAAAAAAAAAAAAAAAAAAAAAAAAAAAAAAAAAAAAAAAGAGGGCAAATGGCAAATGTTATCCTTGGTCTCAGTCACAGTAAGCAGGTTGAAATTTGTGATGTATCTCTCTTTTTTAAACAGAGTTTTTACTTCTAACTACCTATTGAAATTATGGCATAAAACACACACACACAAAAAAAAAACAAACAAACAAAAAAAAAACTAACAAACAAACAAAAAAAAAAACCCCGAAGGGGTAGAAATTCTCCTTACCCTCTTAAAATTCTTAGTTCCTGTTTCCAGATCTTCTCTAGATGAAGGCAAAGACTGAATTATTTACCTTGAACAGAGGAGCTGCAGTCAGACTGTTGATGTTAATTTCTGTTTGTGTAGTTGAAATGAGCTGTGTAGTGTTCTTTTTCCTTTTGCCACTGTTACTTACGGGATAGAAGCAATAAACGGGTGGGCCCAGCTCATAAGTGAGGACTGGCTTTCCAGCCCTGGTGGCAGCAGGGTGACAAAGTATTCCAAATTGTTCCTTGGGATGTGGGGTGGGAGGAAGAGAGAAGCAACTCTGAGTGCAAATACAATGAAAATTCATAAAATCCTAGAATGGTTAGGGTCGGAAGTGACCTTAAAAATTATCTACTTCCAAGATCCCGGCTCTGGGCAGGGATGCCTCTCACTAGATTGAATTGCTCAAAGCCCCATCAGAGCTAGCTTTGAACACTTTCAGGGATGGGGCATCCACAACCTCTCTGGGAAACCTGTTCCAAAGTCTCACCCCCCTGCAAGTAAGCAATTTCTTCCTAATATCTAATTCAAACCTGCTCTCTTCACTTTAGAACCACTGCCCCTTTTCCTGTCACTATCTGCTCATATAAAAAGTTCCTTTCTCTCCTTTTTATAAGCCCTCTTAAGGTACAGAAAAGCCATAATAAAGTCTCCCCAAAGCTTTCTCTACTCCAGGTTGAACCACCTCACCTTCCTCAGCCTGTCTTTGTAGTATAGTTGCTCCACTCTTTGAATATTCTTTGTGACCCTCCTTTGGACCTGCTCCAACAGATCCACATCTTTCTTGTGGTGAGGACCTGCATGCAGCACTCCAGGCGGGGTCAGGACACTCTGAAGTGTTATTATAAAGAAGGAGGTGCTGTGCTAAGTTTTGGTCTGTGCATGCCGTTGCTGTCCCCCACTGACTGATCTGCAGGCAGTTTCAGCAGTAGCCACCATAACAGCCTGCCAAGTCCCTGACAGCTGGTGGCTGGTGACTGGTGGCTGATTTCTGCCAGTCTGAAACATCTGAGAGCCATGTGCTATATTTCTGCAAGAAAAACAAAACAGAGCAAAACCCCGAGCGGCACAAGACTGCTTGTGTTTGCATTTCTCTGTCTGAAGCACCATTTTGACCACTGCTGATGTCACTGCAGCAACAGTCACAGTTTCCATGGCAGTTAATATTACAGCTAATATTGTTAAAAATCTCATACAGTGGGAGAGACTTTAAAAAGGCTGTAATACATCTGCAGAGTTCCCACTCGGTGCTTTTGATGGTTTTGCTTGTTTGTTTTTGCCTGTTTTCCTCAGAAAACTATTAGGGAGGTGATTTGGTGCTTTGGGTGCTGCATCATTCAGAACTAGTGTATGCTAAGATAGAAAAAAAAGAAAAAAAATGAAAATTTTGTGTCAATTAATTAATTGTTTATAAGCTCAAAACCTTTTCTTAGGCAGGAGGAAATACATCTCACGTATGTGGAGACAAGAATTTATTGTTAGCTTAACTGGAAAGAGAACATTTGCATTGAAATACCCCAAACAGGGATTTTTTTCCAACTATAATCAAGTGTGTTCAGTACCTAAGTAACACAGCATAACTCTGCTAGGAATAATACCCTCAAAATTACCATACAGTTAAACTTGTGAATATCTGCTCTTTCTCTGTGTTGCTATGGTGGCCCTTCTGGGTGACAAGGTCAGGAACACTAGTGCTGCAGGAGAGAGAGGCTAGGGTGCCTTAGGAAGTACATCTTTCCCAGGAGGAGCTCTGAAGACCCTGATGTTTCAGCCCTGCATCCACCTGTAGCTCTTCTTATGTTTCCCTGTCACAGTCTGCAGACACAAAGGTCTATTGTTTGTCAGGCAGTCACCATACCACTGTAATGATATATAGTGGTGTGGTAGAATTGACAGCTTTTGCTCAGGTGAGGGTTACTGCTGGACAGCTGTGAATCAAAACCGTGGGATATTGGCAGCAAGGTAGAGAAATGAGTGTGACAACCCTTTGCAGTTTTGACGCTGGACATTTTTGCCAGATTTTACCCCATTCTGATTCTACTATTCTGGACAATTTAAGCTTGTATTTGTTGGTTATGGATGTATCCAATCCATTGTATCTGATCCTATTATTCTGGACAATTTAGACTGTACTTGTCTGTTGTGGATACATCTTGCCCATTGTATTGCCTTTGCTTGCTAAGCAAATAAAAGGTATTCACATCATATGCTCTTTAAGTATTTTGAATTGCTATCCTACAGGCTCTTCTTTCTTGCTATATGAGGGTTCAGGGAATTCAAAGTCTTAATTTCTCCTAATGCAGTCTGTAGTGAGCCAGGCGAATGCCCCTTTCTGTCCTCTTATAAGTGATTCGTGCAGCTTGATAGTTTTTGAGGCAATATTGCTAAAACCTTACCAGTTTTTTCAAAGAAGCTCTCAAGAATTCATTTTTTATATGACAATCCTCTACAGTTTTAAATCCTGATATTGCAGTCCAAGACAGTGTTATGAGCCTGTGAATAGTTCAATGACTTTAGAATTAATTGGAAAGTGTACAAACGAATAAAAATTCATCTTCACAGATGCAGTTTGAAAACTGGAATGAAATTACTTAAATACTGATTCCTTTTATTTCCTTATGATCCTGTAACCCAGAAATGGAATTAGCAACCTGGGACAGAATGTAGGTGTTTAGAATGTTTCACTAGTCTGGAGTCTACCACAATCAAATTTACTTATTAGTCTGACACATGAACTAGTAAGTTGCTGTAGCCTATTTTTGGAGAAACAGCAAAATTACCTATTTTTTTTAATGATTAATTAGTTAAAATGTGGAGAATTTATTCTGTGGTTTCAGAATGAGAAGATACATGAAATTTTGTATAAGTAGCAGAAGAGGCCAATAAATGTCCAAAATATTCTTAAAATAAGTACTCTGTGAAATGAAGGGGGAGAATAAAATGAAAGATAAGAGAAGAAGATTGCTTAAAATAAAAGCTTAAAATAAAAAGGACAGTGTTTCTGACATGAAAAAGATAACACCTCTTGTAATGATGTCACCTTTGGGGAAACAATGCATCAGTATGCAATGTCTAACAAACTGTGGAGGAGACGTTCATCCAAGAGAAATGTCATGCCCAGAGGTGCTGCAGTTCTGACAGGCTGAGAAAAACATTATAAGTCAGACAGCAATGCTCACTGTTGTGGAGCAAGGAACTTTTTAGTTTCTTTTCTTTATACCTAATGCGCTATATTAAAAGTATTTAAATATTTACAGTTGTATGCATTTTTATTGTTATTTCCACTTATGGTTGGAAGTAAAACCATGTTAATTGCTTGGATGTAGATGTACCAGTAATCCTGGTAGATTACTGCTACCCATGAAGGTAAAGGAGATTTTGCTTTAAGCAGGCAGAAGAAAGGTGAAAGTCAACATTTTTTAGTCAGACCATGTGTTTTTACTGAAAACCATACTACAAAGTTTTTAACATAAGCAGTGGGTCTGTACTTGCTTTGTTGTAACAACTACTTTCAGCTATTCGCAAAACAAACTTTTTTGACAGTTTTTTTTTCTTATAGGAGTTTTGAAAAGGTCAAAGCTTTTTGACCTTTTCAAAATGAAAGACCTCACTTTTTTCACCAACAAATGACATTTTGAAAAATAAGCTAATCCTAGTGAAACAATTTTTTTAAAGGTCATAACCAAATGACCTAGACCAAATTTAAAAAAATGTTTTTCTTAAAATTTTAAATGTTTTCTCTTTTACATTCTGTTAAAAGAAATGAAATACATTTGAGATATTTGAACCATTCACAGGATGACAAGAGAATTAATTTTCCAATTGCACTGTAATATGTGGAAGATTCAGGTTTTAGACATGTTACATATTCAATGTTTTTCCACCCCAGGAAACAGATTATATCATGTCACTCAGGGACTTTACATCTGCGTTTTTAGTATCTCCAGAGGTATAGCTCTGCAACACATCTGGGTACGGTGTTTGCCCACACCGCTGGTGAATTTGTACATAAAGTTGGAATCATCTATGTTTCCTATGAAGTAGACCTGAGAGAGTTGAAAGTTGTTCAGCTTGGAGAAGAGAAGACTCAAGGGAGACCTTATTGTAGCCTTTCAATATATAAAAGGGTCTTGTAAGAAAGAGAGAAAGTCTTGCTATCAAGGCCTGTAGAGGGAGGGCAAAGAAAAATGGTTTTAAACTGAAAGAGGTTAGATTTATATTGGATAAGATGAAAAAATGTTTGATGATGAGAGTGGAGAGATGCTGGTTGTCCACGGAAATTTCCCAGAGAAATGTCAGATTTCTTTGGGACAGGCTGTCTAGGGAAGTTGTGGATGCCCCATCCATGGAAGTGTTCAAGGCCAGGCTGGATGGGACCTTTGAATAACCTGATCTAGTGAAACATGTCTTTGACCGTTGTAGGGGATTTGAAGTAAATGATCTTTGAAGCTCTCTGCCAACACAAACCATTCTAGAATTTTATGATTCTGTGTTGCAAGTCCATCTTTGGTGTTGCTCATGAACATTTCAAGAGTGAACTCTGACCCACCCAAATGGGTGTTCTCCCTACTGTCAATCCCAGAGATGCATCCAGCTGAACTTGGTGCTTATAATTGCAACCCTATGAAGTCAACGTTCCAGCCAGTTTCTTTTTACCCCCTTATCTAATACACATTTGAGTATTCAGCTGTAGTGATATTATAGGAGAGAGTGTCAAAGGGTGCCTTGTTGACACCAAGTCATGGGATATGCACTCTACTCCCATCCATGTATCATGGATCATATGATAGAGTCTGTGTTCAGTAACTGATAGAATATTGTATTCTTGCAGTAGTTTTGAAGGCATAGGGCTGTGCTGAAATACTTTCATGAAAGTCAACTAAAGTTTTTCTATGTAAATATTTATAGCTCATTTCAGCTCTCCAAAACACATATTTTGAATTCAATTCTTTTAAAATGGGACCTCAAATAAATAACCTTTTTGATATTTAATGCAGATGCTTCTGAGAACAAGTGAGCATTGGAATTATAATGAAAGTTTGTAAATTTGTGAGATGTGTATCAATTTTATGACTGACTTCTTAAAGGAGAACAAAATACACTTCTACTGCACTGAGATCTATCATATTGCCAGACCTCCTAGCAAGAGTTTAAATGTTCAGAACAGTTTAACTACAAGTCTGTATGGCATTTATATTAGACCCCATTATTGTCAGTGTTAATCATGAACCCAGTAAGAAATGGACTCAGGCTCTATGAGGTATTTCTGAGAATCCCACTGACTGGACTAACAGAGTAAGGAAAAAGACAATGGATAACCTCATGGTCCTTCCCATGTGAGAACTCCAAGGTGCAGAGTGTCACAGGATGCATTGCTGGTCAGTGCACAACACACAGAAGTTCACCAGCATTGTAGCCTTTATTGTCTTCTGGCCTTTTCTTGGAGGAAAACTCTTCTGTCCACAGCTTCTACCGTGAAAGAAATGGACTTTTGCATAAGAACCTGTAGGTTTGCTTTAGGCAAAAACAAGGTCACACAAGTGATGTAATCACCAGTATCAAGTGTGAGCTGCCTGCAGCTCCTCTGTTACAATCAGCCCTCTAAGTTTATCCTGCAGCCATGGAAAAGTGACACAAGACAGGCCCGAGGTAGTGCTGTCCATGCAGTGTAGCACTGGAGGGCACAGCCTGTAACATGGATCACTAACTCCTCAGTGTGTGATGGTCTTCTGGGTAGCCTCACTTTATCTCCCATACTCCATTTCATGTTCTTTGGGCTGCTTACAGATACTGCTGTGAAATAGGTGTCTTTCTTCCAAAAGCAGGAGAAGCATCAATTGCAGCTGAAGTACAGACAATTGATACTCTTCGACCCTCTCCTTAGATAATGCTCTCATGTCATCTTAGATTTGTCTTGTCTTTATTCAAAATGCTAAGAAAATACCCATAATACAGAACAGAATGATTTTTGCCTGTATGGAGAAGGAATGAGCACCAAATGAATGTGTCAACTGCTTTTGTCACTTTACTGCCTATAAAAAGGAGTGTGTCAGTGCACTGGATGGCTTCTCCAAAGAACAGTGTTGAAATGAGAAAAAATTAATTGTAAAAGTTCTGTCTTTTTCTAATCTGCAGCACTGGGGCGCTTACCAAGAATTCCAATAAACAGACACAGATGAAATTCAATAAAGTAGACAAAGTGTAGCCTAAATTTTTATTCTTCTTGCAGTACTTGCAGTAATCTGTTCCTGTCAGAGTACCCACTGTAATTTGCACTCTATGTGGGGAATAGAAGAAGGAATAGTTGGAATCAAGTTTAGTAGGTAGCAGGTTTATTTGTCTATCTTCTCTTTTGCTCTTTCCAATACAGTTTTTTTTTTTTACTTCCCAGTAATTAACTTCCGTGAGTATTTAATTTAATTCTCTCGGCATCAGCCTTTCTGGATTATTGTTTTTCCAATATTTATTCTCTGTATGATGGCAGTCCTGGCTCGTGCAATTATCCTTAAGGGCATTTCAGTTTTTCTTACTTTTTTTCTTAGTGTTTTACAGCCAAGTGCTACAAGTTTGATTAAAGTGGCAGTTTGGTCTGACTCATTTATGGGCTTTATGTGCCTTTTACTCCAAGTGCTACAACTTAAAGCTTTTAGCGATGGGCAGAAAGCAAGGAGGGGGTTCTGGATTTGTTTTGATTTTAAAGACTAAATTTAATCCTTAAGCAAACAAACTTTTAAATGAGATTGATTAGTAAATACTGTATTGTTTGTATCCAAATTAATGGATGTAATGGTTTTGAGTTCACCAAATTTCGTTCACTAAATATGAGATAGGATTTTTGGAAAAAAAAAAAGGCAAAACAGGCTCAATTTGTAGTTAAACAGATAGTTTATTAACACACTAAACAAGGAAAGAAAGGAAAAAAAAGGAAACAAAACCCGACCTTTTCCTCTCCCACAAACTATTCACTTTTCCACACAACATAGAGAGAAGCCATGATTTCAGTCAGCCACAACCATTAAACCTAACCTTACACTCCTTTTGGGAGAGGAGTCTCCCTAGAATTTTCATAGAGACCACGCCACAAGAAAAAAATCTGGTGGCTCTCAATGTCACAAACCTGCAACCACCTAGGAGTTGCAGGTCTGTGCAGTCCCACCCCATTAGCGGTTTTCCAAGCTGCTTACGGGCTTTAGCACATTCGGGGTACCATTTTAAGAATGCTCACTCTAGTATACAACAAAGGTTATCTTTTTCTGCCTCTAAAATTTTCTCTATCTCAAAAGAAATAGAAACCTCCTATTAGGCCAGGAGCTGGGCCTCTCCCTATTCTATCCCAAGAGCTGGGGCATCAGACAAAGCAACCTTTGACTAGACTTTGCACCTCCAAGAACAGCACTATGATGTTAGTCCATATCTCTATGATTCATCCAGAGAAGTC
>VZSR01003807.1:44466018-44511664 GCA_013398615.1 Brachypodius melanocephalos | reverse complement strand
ATTCTGTTCTTTAAGTGGCCAAACAACATGCCAGTTAAAAAGCTAATTTCTGATTGGTCCACTAAAAAACCAAGCTGCGGCTCAAACCACAACAATGGATTTTTCATGTTCGTGCCATTAGTAGCTAGTAAGAACAGTGGAATAAACTGCTGCAAATGCAAAATTGCATAAAATATTTCATCTTCCATCCTTATGGTTTTGATATCTTATAATGCCATAAATTCCTGCCAGTGTTACTTAACAGGGAGAAATCAAGGACAGGATTAGGCTGTAGCAGTGGAATGCAGCTGCAGAAAGAGCAGCATGACAAAGGCCAGCTTGAGATCCAGCAGATCACAGACTCTCCTTAGCTGTTTTTGTTGACAGATACCCTGCACTGTTCACACTAGACTGGAAGCTGGTCTTTCCCATAATGTAACCCTGTAGACAGCAATCCCCCTCTGGAAAAAAAAAGGTGAATTGTTAGTCTGTCTCTGCAGTAGATCTTCTGAATCAAGAACATTGTGCTAAAATAATTTTTAAAAATACTCTTATTCTCTTCTCATATAAACAGTGGCAAATGAGAAATAATTCTGAAGAAGGAACTAGAAATATCTGTGAGAATACAGGGAAGAATTTTAGCTGTTCAGGTTGGTTATAGATATACATTCAAAGCTTTCCCTCATTGCACTAAGTACTTATTCTTACTTTTTCAAGTCTCATATTTTATAAGGGCAAGGTTTTTTAATATGTTTGTGAATTTCTGATTTTGTTTTCTAAAAAGCCTTTCTATTGTGTAATAAATGCTGAGAATAGTCTGAAAAAAATGTTGCTTAGCCTGTGGAGGAACAAAATCACATCTGCATATTAGGTCCAGAAGCTTAAAGTAATGACTTGGCCTTTGGTGGACAAATGTTGAATGACTGAATCATTGCCCCTTAAGATAAATAGAGAAGTACTGCAGATGTAGCTTTTGCCAGTTATGGCTTTCAGATACTCCTTGGGACTCCTGTGCCTCCAAATGCAATTGTCAACTGACCCAGAAATATCATGGCTGTTTATGTAATTAGGTGGTTCACTCCTGATGGTATAACTGCCACCAAATACAATAGCAAACAAAACTATTTTGTTTCGTTTGCAGTTTTAACAAGGGATCATTTGAGTAGCATATAAGAGTAGGGGGATTTTTACTTATCCAAAGATTTTTTTTCCATGACAGATCCTCTTACAAAAGATATATGAGCCAAGCAATATTTTGGACAGATAAAAAAAGCAGTGGTTTTCAGAGTGTACAGCTTAGATTCCATGAAGTTCAATGTGAGGTTGTATAAGGCCTTGAGAAACCTGATGCAGTGGGAGCTGTCCCTGCCCATTGCAGGGGGAGTTGGTGCTAGGTAATTTTTAAGGTCCCACTCCAACCCTTAATATTCTATGATTATGAGTTTCTCAACTTCAAAGTGTTTGGAATCAGAGAGAAAAAAGCACATCTTCTGTGAGAAAAATACTGAAAATATCTTTTGACAGTTTTAAACAGTCAGTGGTACTTTGACCTTGGTTAAAAATCTGGGTAGGAGGTAATTAAAATAAAATTGAAAAGTTTTGTTTTAAAAAATGCTTCAAAAAGAATATTTCAGAATTTTTTGTTTGACTCTCTCCTTCTGGAAAATATTGTGGTGACATTGCAAACATGATTATTGTGAAGAGAGCTACTTAATAACAAGGGTAATCCTGACTGCCTTATGAAGCAAACACAGGTAAAGAAAATATTATAAAGACATAAAAAAAAAAGTTGCTTCTTTATCTACTCTACAATAGAAAATATAATTAATATAAACCAAAAAATATAAAGGAGTGCATGAGATGATAAAAAAGTTTAAGAAGTAATAATTCTGAAGGACAGCAAGGCTTGTGTATGCTGAAGTGCCTCTTAATCGAATGTAGAACATCAGTCTTAAAGGAGTAGGTGAAAAGAAGCTGCCAGGTTTTGCCAAACATGAAGTCTGACTAGATACAATCTGTAACTTATGTTCAGAACAAATAGTCCAGCTTCTCCCACATCACCCAAGGAATGGTCTGTCATCAGAATTTATTCATGTAATTATAAAAAATATTATTGATCAGCTGTGCTCTCAAACCAGACAATACTGAGGAAGTGTCTGTGTCAAGTGGACTTGGAAGGTAAACTAAAGTACCTCAGAAATACAGGGGGCTTTCCTGGTCATAACACGTTGAATAATGGGAGTTTGTGGGATCAAGGAGGACCAGCACTGGTAGTTGCAAATATTGATATTTGAAAACTTTACCGAAGCTGATGACATGTCTTTGCATCATGATTGTGTTTTCTATCACTTCTATTTTGTGTATTGCTCATGCTTTCATGGTGTTTTTCATACCTAAGTTAGGATTTTTTTTTTCAAAGAGAGTTACAAGACATTGATATCTTTAACAGAAAACAAAACCTGGACTTTTAAGGAGAAAATATTATGTGAGATATGCTGTAAAAATGAAAGACTTTGAAAAACAGCAGGATTAACGAATAGCCTAATTCTAATTTGTGATGGAAAGATCTATCAAAATTAATAGCACTTTTATATTTGTTCAGGGATTTTCTGAGCTAAAGAGAATATGTTACAGAATTACTCATGTGGATTTTTCAAAATGATGATCAACAGGATAGCGTTGCGCTCTTCTCTCGAGGCTCCACTGGCTGTACCATCTTCCCAAGGGCTATAATCAGAGTTTAGATGCATTACTCAAAACTAGACACTTACATTTACATATTCTAATTTGAAGCTGAGTCCTACACAAAGTGCTGAGAAATTTTAACTCCTTTTTTTTATTTTTTAAATATTACAACACATTCACTGTTTCATTGTGGGATGCAGCCTTGCTGTTCTCCTTTGTGGTAGACTTAGATCAGGCATATTTTGCAGTTACTTCTAAAGGAAAAAAAAATGCCTTCTGATGGATATGAGGAAAAGATTTTTTTCCCATTCCAATTTTTAGAGATATTTTAGCAATGAATATGGATCAAGGTTTTCTTGTTACATTTTATTAGTTTTTTGTCAAGTCTGCTTTTGGGGTTTTCAGCTGTCTAAAATTACTCAAACAGAATGGCCCCTAATACAAAAGAATTATTTCCTAGGGCTATGAATAGCAGGACACAGACCCTGAACTGGACTCTGAATTCAGAAGGAACTAGCACAAAGAGAATGCAAAAGTGGCATGTCTGTGACAATCCATTTTGCCAAGCACAATGCAGTGCAGTTAAACTCTACTGTTTTGTACTAAATGGAATCTTTTTAAGAAGCTTCTCTCCATTTCTTAGTATGAGGTGCAGTAATCTGCAAAGAATGAGTGTTTCAGCCTGTGAAATATTATTGCTGGGTCAGGAAAATTAGGTGAAATTCAGTATAACCTTCAGTATAAGGGCTTTTTTTCTCTGCATCCTGTCATCTTGTCGTCCCATCTTTGCTATGTTCAGGTATTTTAAGCAGATGAAGTATGTTGTAACTGTGGAATACCTCTACATATGTTTTGCATTTTAGCTAGTGTTATTTCATCATCTTTATTGACTCCTGCACTTATCCAACCCATCCTCCTAGCCATGAGATACACTGATCTAAATGCAAACTTGAACAATCACCAAGAAAAGGGATAACTTCACATTTTTAACATAGGAATGCAGGTGTTTTCTTCATAGAAGCTTAGTAAGTTTGTGTCCCCTTAGTATTTTAATTTTTTTTTTTTTTATTAGGAGGATATTTTCATGTGTGGCTTGATTTCTTCATCTATAGTAAAAGCATGGTGAAAGCTATGTTCAGTTTAATGGTATTCAGCCAAATTGTAACTGACTTAATCAGGGGGTAGTGAGTATCAACTGTTTGAATTAATTGAAAAATAGGTATCTAACTGTTGATGCTGCCACTTTTGCTGGCTAAAGCACACTACCTGCACATTTTCTGCTCGTGTATCTCAGAAGTGGGAGGAAAAAGGGCATGCTGGTTTTAGGATAACTAAAATCTAGTAAGAAACATAGCTTATGTTGACTCACATCATGATGAGTAGCAATGGCCTGCTAAGTATCCCAAAATACTGTTAAAATCTTGAGATACATTCTGTTAATAGTATACAGTGAAATAACACTCAGGGAGGGAAATATTAAAATTTTTGAAATAGGCAAAATTCAACTGAGAATACTACAGTTTTACTGCATTTGTAATTATGTGTGTCAAAGAAAAGAAAAATCTGCTGGAAGAAAACACTGATATATAGCCCATCAAAGAAACCCCTTTGAGCCTGACTGAAGAAACTGCATTTGAGTGACCCTCAGAATGCTGCCAAGGTCATCCAGTCATCCAGCCCTTCGCTTCTGTGCCACAGCCATTCATGCAAATAAAAGCTGCCTGCAGGCCTGCTGCAACTAGCAATATGCACACAGCTCTTCAAAGATTTCTGAATACGTGCAAGTAGATTATTTGGGTTAACTTGCCTTTCCAGTTCTTCTTTTATTTGTCAGTTTAGGATTCTTGTTACCTCTACCCTTATTCATCTCATACCATACATCCAATTTGCACATTTTACAAAAAAGAATGACTTTTTTTTTGATGTAAAGTGAGATGTGGTCAAAGGGAAAAATTACATCAAGAGAGAAAGAAAGCCTGGAGAAAGCACTAGGATGCGGCTGCCACAAAAACCTAACATGTATTCTACTTGTTTTGCTTGAGCAGTTTCAGTGTTGTTGCTCTCGTAATTTTGTTATCACTGCAAGCAGCAGTGTAAGCAGCATTTTGAATTTCACTTGTTATGAGCTATGTTATAATTGTGTTGTTGCTCATTTGTGGCTGTATAGTGACTCAAACAGATGTGGCTTTTTGGGGTGAGCAGTGCTCAGGGGCTTATCTCTTTGTAATTGCTCAGGGCGCTGATGAATTCAAAGGAGATAGCTCAGTGTTATGGCAAAAAAAAAAAAAAAAAAAAAAAACAAAAAAAACAAAACCTTAAACAAGAGTGAGGACAAAGAAAAAACAATATAGCTCTGAGTGCTATCTACTTGATATGTACTCTTTACTCTTTTATCTGTTTGTGTATTTGTTTCATCATGTCCCTGTATAACTTCACATGTGGCAAAAAGCAGAATAAGAGTTGCATTTCACAACAAAGCTGTCAGGCAGCCAAGCTCAGCCTTTTGTGTCATTTCGTGGAAGTTTTAGGGCTGCTTGTCAATGCATTAAACAAATCCTACCTTTCAGAGAGGGCATGGTAAACGTAAGGGCACCCTATGCTTTTTTAGAGGTGAATGCGTCTCCATTTTTGGATGAATCATACAGCTATAAGGACTTCAAAACAAAAATCACTCTTCATCATCATTGCTTTTTCCCTTTCTTGAAAAGCTGGAAAACTAAACAGTATGAATGAACATAGCAAAGAATAGCCAAAACCAGATACTAACAGTTAAGAAAACAAACTCTTAGATGGAGTTGAAGGTTAGACAGCCTTAAGTCTCTTGTGAGAGAAGAGGATTAATTCATTTCTGACTGGACATCTGCTTAGAGCTTACTCTGCAGCTCATCCATTCAGACATAGTATCTCAGGGCATCATAAGATGGAGTCCCCTTCATTTTCTCATTTGAGACTGTGATAAAAGCATTACTTGAAGCCCTTTTTCCTTCAGAGTTCTTTTCCTGCGATGAGCTTCTGGTAACTGATGCAAAGACATTTCTGAAATATTATAAGCTGTTCCTGTGGTACTTTGCCCAAGTAATTTCCAGTGATTCTTGGCATATCTTTATGTAAAGCCATCACTACTTATAAACATAGTCAAGATAATGCCAGCATAACTTCACAATCTGAGCATAGATTCTGGGGCTTTTTTGTCAGTGTTTTGGAAACAAGCTCTTTTGCCTTTGCCAAGCAAGCAGGCAGCCCCTGGAGCCTGGAAACATGTGACTGGTTCCCTGCCTCTTTCCCCTCTTGAAACTCAAGGTTTTAGGTAGCCTCCTCTGCTCACATTTTGCCAAAAATTAACTCGATTTCTGTCTGCTTGTAATAAAAGCTGTAGCTAATAATGAGACTGGAAGAAAGAATATTCTTTTTTTTGGCTGCATTCCTGTCTTCTTTTCAACCTCAGGCATTGTCAAATTCTAAATGAGTTGAAAAATTTATATGTTAGTTAATAAAAGCAGAAAGTATTGATTAGGCAAAACTAGGTTTCTCAGACAATAACACTGATTTCATTTTCTTAAATTTAAAAAAAAATAATTTAAAGATTTCTTCAAGTCACAATGGAACACAAGTCAAATCTTTTGACTTTATATACCTGAAATGTTTTAGTTTAGATCAGTTGATCCATTATTTAATTTTGTTTGGACAAGTGTCTCATGAAAACTAGAACTCTGGTGCCTTCCATCCCAGGCCTTTGAGAACTTTGGTCCATTATTTAATTCTGTTTGAACAAGTATCTCATGAAAACTAGAGCTGTGGTGCCTTCCATCCCAGGATTTTGTTTTTTGGAGGAAATCTGAAGACCATTAATGGCATGAAAAGAATCTAAGGCGTTTGAGAGTTTTGAGTCTACACTAGCTAAAATGAAATATTTTGAACTGGGAAAAATAAATTCAAAAATATCAAAGTGGGATACTTTGTAATACTTATATTGTCATTAAAAAAATAGAAAAATGTATTAGGTTAAAGGAATTATCAGGTTGCCAGGATTTCTTACAGGATGGCAGCTTTTACTTTTTATAGATTCCAATTTCAGCTCAACTTGCTAGTACTAAATTAATCCAATCTTGGGAAAAATATTCAGCTACTAAGAACTTAATTATTGTGATTGGTGTAGGCTTTTTTGGTCAAATGATGTCATATACAAAATTTGAAATTCTTTCAGACAGTACTTAAATCTGCTGAAGCTTACATATGTTATTGTTGATTGATGCCAAAAATATTGCAAATTGAAAGAGGTTTTTTGGAGTTTGGGTTGTTTTTTTTGGTTTTTTTTTTTTTTTTTTTTTTTTTTTTTTTTTTTTTTTTTTTTGAGGTATTTTGTTTTATTGATCTCCCTGTCTTGGTATGTTTAGTTAACCAAAATGGAGCCAGTACTCATCCAAGTCTCTAGTCGTACAAATGCAACAAACTAATTCTGAATAGTTGGTGTCTACTGCATTACTGCTAGTCTGTACAAATAATGCAGAAGACACTGGCTTCTTTTTTAAAAAAAGAAATTACTTGACTGTTTAAATTCACAGCTTCAGCTTAAGAGAATCATATGCAGTGAGGTGTGCACACCCTTCACATTAATCTCTTAGGTTTTCAGTTTTTTAGAGAAGGATGACAGTACATAATCCACTAGTGCAAGATGGAGAGGCACTTAATTGCTCTAGCCTGGTAGGTCATATTAGGCTAACAAAGGCCAGCAGTGATACTTGTTCTTCATTAACGTAGTTTTAAGAACAAGCTAATATAGACAGTCTGTTTAAAATAAATTTAACAACACAGTTTTGTTTAAATGACAATTTTGTACTTTTAGGTCATAAATTTTATCTTTTAAATTTTGAGGCTTCCTTGTAGAGTGGATAAGATGCACCTGCTTTGTAGACAATAATATGTTCTGCTACTTCAACACGACTTGTAATTTAGCAACCTCCCCAAACCTACGATTGCATCATCACTGATTCACAAAATCTAGCGGGTCTTTCCTATAAAGGTACAAAAACCCTTTAGATTGTTTTTATTCTACACTCATACTGCCGGATCAAGCACAATACACCCACAGCCTTTCTACACAGAATATTTGGCTTACCATGAAAGGCAGAAAAAGAGAGAAAAAAAAACAAGCCACAAAGCCAGAGCAGTGCAGTGAGGGGGAGTGCCGGAGCAGTCCGGAAGAGAACTCTGTCAAATACACGCTTCCCACACTCAGTCTGCTGCACCCATTCTGCTCCTTCCATCGGGAGAGATGGGACAGCTATGGCCAGGAGGGACAATGGAAACGCAAAGGAAAAGTATCTTAGTACAACATGATAGAAGAAGCAAATATAACCAAAATGCTTTATGTTAAATATGTACATAATCAACTGGAAACAATGGACAGTATCTTTTTCCCAGTCTATAGACATCCATACATTCCTGCTCTGAGGATACTGTACTAATGCATTAGTACAGAGTTAGTACATTTGTGACAGAGTTACCTAGTAGTGCTTTTCAGTTATTCCCATGTTGCCTAGGGTACTAAATGAGTCCTGCAGGAGTTTTCTTTGCTGTTTCGTTGAGTTTCTTTTGTGAGGAAAAACTTCCCATACTCCACGAGGCGAAATACAATCTTTCTACCCATTCAGAAAGAAAAATAAGGCAAAAGAAAGAAGCTTGATATGTAGGAAGTAAATGATGTAATCCATTTCTGCCCTCTAATTTGGAGCTTTTAGGAACAAAAAATAATTTTAAATTGCTTATATAGCAAATGACAATCAACAGTTTCTGCAACAAGATGGCCATGCACTTCCAAACCTATGGGGTGATTATTGTAAGAGTGCCAATTATGCTTTCAGATAAGAACACTTTTAATTTCTGGCCATATTTTCCTTAGTAAGAACCAGTAAATTAACTGGAGAGAGGTAGCTGGCTCCCATCTTCCTTAGCAGCGTGGTTGAATAAACAAGCATGCATTTAGCAAATAGCAGTGCTGGAGCCATGAGGGTCTAAGTACAGAAATGTGGGATGATTTGTAGGAAAATGTTATGTCTCACTGTACAAGCTGAGGGAACAGGGGAAAGATGGAAATGAGCTTTCAGGCATACAGAGCTGTGTAAGTGAAGATTGGAAGTGTTCCTATAAGCTCAACCTAATTAGATCGATCAGTGAGGCAAGTTAGCATGCACTTATGGGATCATTTTAGTGTAGATTGGGTGGACAATTTTGAACAGGATCCCTAAATCATCTCCACTTACAGTGCTTAATCCACAGCAAGGAAGAGCTCAGAACTCATGCCATGTATTTCTGCAGACTAAAAGAAAACCAGAAGATGAACTCTAGGAACTTAGGGCCTTCCATTTTCTGGACCATGCTAAAACAAATCCAAAGTAATCTTTAAAATCCATGGAGTGTAGACACTGATCAGCTTCTGCTAAACTTCTTTGTAAGACAGATACAAATTTACTTTTAAGTAGCTTGTTCCCATCATCCAGTTTAGTTTTAGACTTGGAGCTTTTGCTTCCACACAGTTTACATGCCTTCAAATCTCCTAAAATTAGGGGCAAAATAGTTTGCATAATAATAGTAATCATAATAATCATCATCATCATCATCTGCCTACAAATTTTATCTTGCATTTTTGGTTGCTTAAAAGGCATTCTTTGAAGTGCTAATGGAAAGCAGTGGTGAAGGGGTTAAATATGTACTTTCACTAAAACACTGGCATTCTTCACTCTGTTCTGAGACATGCCAAGGTAAAGAAATGCGTGAATTCTCTTTCACTAGTGTGAAACTAGCAAGAAAAAAGAAGACAATATGTTCAAAAAATTAGTTTCACAAGATTTGGAATCACAAGCTCTGAAAATCTTAACAGAAACCAAATGGTTTCTTTGTGGTGTTACTACAGTACAAGAATTTAAACTGCATAGGGATTATGCTGTGTGTTTCTCCCTTAACATACTTGAATTTCTTTACAGTTTAACCTTCACATTGACTTTTGGGGATATTGAAACAATTATAATTTTTCTGTTGTGCTTTATCTTAAGTTTTTGATATGCATTCTCAACTGTAACAGTTTGGGTTTTTTTTTTCCTCAGTAAAGATAACGAAGGTTATAGCAGAACTGAAAAAAAGTACAGTTTTCATGAAGGACATGTATTAGTGTGGACTAAGGGCATAATTGAAGTTGTTTTTGATGTAGTTGGAAACAGCTGAATCTGAGACTGCTGTACGCACATGAAAGCTCTGTTTCTTACAGTTGTGCTTACTGCAGCACTTTTCACTGCTGCACAGAAGTATTGGTATATCTGAAGTACTGAGATGTCTGAATTTTGCAGCAGAGACAGAAACAGAATGAAAATTCAGTGGACATGGAATTCTGAAGTCACAGACCTCACTGTGCAAAAAAACCCAAAAAACGGGGGGAGACTGTAAGGAAAAGTGAGCATTTCACTAAAGCTTGCCTTTGCTTCAATATTGGGAATTAGAAATATTAAAATATATTTACAGATCTTCAAAAGTATCCAAAGCAAGTAGAGACAATAGATAATATTGTAAATACTTCTTGTCACATAATGTGGGCATTCTAAGGAAACTGGCATAGGGGATGCCATTTGAAAGACCAATCTGAAGGAGGAATCTAATCTTTAATCAGTTTTAACATACAAATACATAGAAAAGCAAGAATGAAAATCCTGGAAGGATGAGTAACCAAGACTAGTCAGGCATTAACTTCCCTCCCACTATGTACAAATGACATAGTCCGTGCTGGGAGAAGTTATGATTGCTGAGACAGATGGCATGGAAGCATGGAAAGTGTCTCGTTGCAGAGAGCTATGGTAGTATCAGGTGCAATTGAAACAAGGAGTGTGGCAAAATTTTGTGTGAAAAAGATGTGGGATCAGAGAACGTCCTCAGTCCTAGGACATAAAAAGATTAAATACTCTAGACAGGAAAACAACTCAATATGACATCAAAATCAAATCAGAAGCAATAAGACTCCATCAGATCAATAAGACAATCCAGTGTGAATCCTCAAAGATGAATTAGAAACAGGTACAATTTTTTTTTAACTCTCAATTAAATTAAAAAAGGGGGACACGAACAATCAAACAATAAACGCTTTCTTACAGTGAGTAACACCCAAGCAGTAATTAACAATTCTAGAGAACTCTAATGGGAAATGAATCCAAAAAACAGAGATTGAAGACAACTCATGAACTTCCATATGTAAAGTACAAGAAATCAGCTCTATACAACCAGAAATAAGAAGCCATTTTCAGAGTAAATGGCTCTGTCCTGGCAAAACTGTGATTTGACCTCCATGAAAGATCATTACTGTAGAATCAGAAAATAATGTTACCCCATATTGACTAATCATTATGGTTGTTGTAAAACAACTGCACAGCAAATTATAGATCTCAAAACAACTGAAGGTACTGAAACGGACATGGCTGTCAGTGTCTGCTTCATATATTGATGATAATCTTGTGTGACCTTTCCAGAGAGGGAATATTTATATCCTGTGGAGTCATAAATCTGGCACCTGACATTTAGTTTTTGCACATAGAGCTGGATGAAATGTTCAGTACACTGATGTCTTTGCAATGCTATTTTGTCACTACAGATGGCTCTGCACAAGCACAGAGGGAAAGAAAAATTCTGGTCTCTTTATGAGGATATCAACATCCATCCAGGAGTAGTTCAGTGGGATGAAAACATTTTAACTACCATCCTTCATGTACATGTCTTAAGCTGTGACAGTGAGGCAGAAAACAGCCAAGGATGGTAATACTTATAAAGAGGGAAGGACAAAGAACTAAAATTAGAGAACCTTTCTTCTTAAGATACTAAGATTCATTATTCTATTTATCAGAATTAAGAAAATGAAGTCTGGTTCTAGTGGGTTTGGGCAGATAAAAATAATGCCTGCCTCAGAAGTGGAAGTGGAGAGCAACAGTATAGAGATATTATGACACCTGTCTATGTTTTGGCCTCATTTGTGGGCAGGAGAATCTAGTATCTGGGCAAGAATGTAGAATAACAGACCCCAGTGGTATAGCATGGAGCATTTGAAACTTTGTAATATGTGGGTGATCCCATTATATTCCTGCTCTGAGCTCCTGGACAGGTGAAAAGATGGAAAGAGTACTGATGGCAGGAAAGTTAAAAGAATAGCCAGATGTTTGTGGGAGTGTACTTTCTAGTGGGATTTAATTTTTCTGTGGCTGTACCCAAATATAGAAAGAGCTTTTGGCTTAATCATTAGAGATGAAGTGGTACTACCAGCTTAGCAGTGGTTATCCTGCTGTTAAAATTGAACTCCCAAATTACAAATGTTCATTAGTGAGAACCATGGGCAAAGTCTCCAAACTGTTGTCATAGTATGTTGCTGTATCTCAGTGCTGGGAGATTTAGAATCAAAGAACCATAGAATATCATGATAACCTGTTTATCTTTATGATAGTTGCTCCAAAGCCTGAACATTCCTGGACAATGATAAACTGCTAAAAGAGTTACTGTGCATCATCCTGATTTAATCAAATTTTCAGCTTTAAAAAATAAGCAATAAGAACTTAAAATAGCTATTGAGTGACATGACTGATTAGCACAGCAGGCATAAGTCATGTAGAGCAAAATATGCAAAAAATGTATTATATTTTTGGAACACAGAGCTGTACCTCTGGGACATCTTAATCAGGAGCTACTGCAAAAGCATCTATGTCCCACTGGGATTTGCAGTTTCTGCTAATAGATTCAAGAAGGTTAGGATGGATGTGTGCAACAGTTTTTCACAGATTAAAAAAATAATAAGAAAGCTTTATGGTAGTCGAGATGGAGAAGGGAAAACCAGGAAAGGAAAAAATATATCAGAGATTCAAAGGGATCTGTTACAGGTGAATGTTTTAGGAAACTGCACACCAGATCTAGGCAATAACAATAGAAACACAGAAGTGATTGCAAGCAAGCTACCAAGATTTGTGCTTTTTAGCATAGAGAAAGCCTCAAGTTGGAATAAAAGAATTGAGAATGATATTATGGTATCGGCGTATGAGGTTTATACAAAATAATCACTGCAAGTCCATCGCCATATTGCTTCCCTCCTCATAGATTAGTTTTGATGTAAATTCTGCAAGTTTAGAAGAGGATGATATGTTTCCAAATAGCAACTTTGCATACAGTCAGAAATAGTACAGCAGAAATTCACATAAAAGGAAACTGAAATAAAAATCCAACCAACCAAACAAAAAAACCCAAAACAACCCAAAACCAAACAAAAAAACCCACCAGAAAACATTCTTTGTCATTCTTTAGTATTTTCTTTATTGGGTTGAAAATGGAACATGGGGAATGGATGCCAGTAAGGAAGTCAGATGAAAAAGCCCTCAGGTTTCTGAAGGGAAAGTATCTGGAAGAATGTCAAAAGTCAAAATGTAAGTACAGCAGGAACAAAAATAATCTAGTAATTTAATGATAACTTTGCCATATCTTGTGGGGGGAGAAAAAAGTCTTAGAATCATTCACCTGTGACTGTTCCCTGAAGCTCATGGAACAAAGAACTTTTGCTGTAATCCTGAGTAATTTTAAACTCTGTGTTGAATATGTGATCATCTTACATGTGATTGAAAAAAAAACCCAAGCAACAAAAAACTTTCAAAATTTTAAATATTTAAAGTCTCTAATGACCAAATAGAAATTGTCAACTTGCAAGCTACCAAGCATTTCAGGCTTTCACAGGCAGCAGAAAGGGTTTAGCAAATGGTAGCAATTGGTTTCAATGTCTTAAGGTAGTCCTTAGGGAAATAACTAGTGTGTTGTCATAGGTTACTTAATAATGACAAAATATTGTCAGTGCCAGAAAAAAAACAACAAAAAAAATTCTTAGGGAACATCTTATCCTGGGTTATGGATATGAGTGTTTCAGGACTATAACATAGTCATACAGAAAGTATCTCCTTGGGTTTTGGGAGATTTTTAAATCTCAAATCATTATCATCATTCTAATAATTTATTATTAAAGTTTCCAGAAAATACTTTATAATTTAAAATCAATTATAGATATTTATAAAGTATTATTTTTAAAAATAATATATGTTGAAGCTACATACTCCAATAGATATCAATTAAGACATAAAATGCTAATGTTTGTGCACGGCATTATGGAAGAAATGTTTTTTGCCATGTAGATAAATTACAAATGTACTAGAATATTTTATTAATGTACAGAACTGAAAGCTTGCTGTGACAGACTTTTCTCCTTTCTTTGTCCTCAAATTAAATGAGCATTTACATTTTAAATCATGGCCTGATACAGACTAAATGGCCAAATGCAGAAAAAAACCCGCTTAATTAATGCCTGCATTTATTAGCAATTTTTAACTAAAACCCACTGCAATTTGTAGAAATTATTATAAATCACTTGACTGTATACTCTGCATTTGGCAGAATGAAAACGCACTTAACTTTCAGTGATCAATTTTTAAAACAGTTTGTTCTATTTTAAAGCCCAATGTTATGGACATTTTAAACCTATTGCCTCATTAACTACATTCATATTAAAATACCACTCCATTTCAAATGAGAAGATAATTATAATACCTTGAAGCAAATGAGATGTTATTGCAATAATTAAATCTGAAATGAGATGCAGATAGTTTGGACCTGCTGCTTTGCTGGCTCTTTAGTACTGAATACTGTTTCCATTGGTCACACTGAATTACAATAACGCACACCAATAGCAATGTAATACCTGATAGATTAAAAGTGCTCTTGCAGGCTACAGGCTGAGAGTTTATTGACTGGATACTTTGTTCACCATTTACAATACATTGCTTATTTTTCTCTGTAGCTTTTCAGTTTTATACTCCCTTTCTGCATAAAAGAGGGAAAAGAAGAAGGATGCTGTAAAGTTCATCCTCTTTCTTTAATTTCTATAATCATGGTGATGTTCCTCTGCCTTGAGTAGATGAGACTGTAGAAAAAGTCAAGGAGAAAGTCACTCACTATAGACTGTTCCCACTGTACTGTCTCAAGAATGAATATACTAATCATGTCTAGCTGAGGAAGAAGTTTTTACTGCCTTTCTTTCCCCCAGCTCTTAGAGACAGAAATGTGAGGTTCAGAGTCAGGGCCGTCTCTATGGAAGAACAGTAATCTAAAAGTTTTTACAATCATTTGATCTCATAAACCATAAATTTGTCAGTTCCTTTTGTCCCCTGTTCTGTCTGTGTTTGGCTCCTGCTTTCAGGAGAGGAAGCAACAGAAGATATTTTGCAGTTAAACTGAAGGAATTTATCTTTAGCAAAAACTGCAGCCACTCTTTTTTATCCTTTTTCTTATACAGTGTTCAGTTAAATTAAAATTTAAAGACAAGTAAGTTATATTCTATACATTAGTTGTTGATTGTAATTTTAATGCTACTGATCAGCATTAGTAAAGACACTATCAGGTAAATTTGCCATCTTATTTTACACATACCCCCATGAAAGTAGTATTTGTAAATAAAAAATCCTACAGGCTGTAATACTAAACACTGCAGTGGTTTGCAGTAGATAATCCCAACCTTATTTTTATGACTGATTGTTTAACTTGTACCACATATAGAGCAGACACACAGAATAGAAAAAAAAAAAACCACAACAGTATTTCATATTTCATGTTTTGTATATACCCTATTTCTGGATGTCTTCCAGAATTATCTTTTGATGCTAAGTGCATTATTGTTTACATAAAAGGTTAAAACAAAACAAAAAACCCCAAACCCTGCAAAAATTACAAGCAGAGATTAAATGGACAATGCAGAAGGGGATTTTCAGTGACATGATTTCCATTTGGCAGAAGGCTGTTGCCTTAACAAAAGATGTGATTTTCCCCAGAGGCAGCTTGCCATAAAATCAATGTTTGTAAAAGTTTTATCCCATTTTATAAAATCTCAATTCATGGCAGAGCTGTGAATATGCAGGTGGTATAGAAACCACATATATTACATTTATACTGCTTTAGCTAATAGGCAATCTGATAACTATGAAAGGAGAATTCATATCAGGTAGGCGAGTGCAGCACGTCTGAGTTCCCTGGTGGCACAGCATAAATGGCACATTGAGACATCACAGAGAATAAGCTTTCACACTAGAAGCCAGTTGCTCCAGGTTTAAGGCTGTATCCAGGCAATCCAAACACCCCCTGCTCAGCTGCTGCTGCCTAACCTGGGTGGTGCTCAGGAGTCATTCCGTGCCTTTCTGCTTGGCGATGGAAGTGCCCCCGCAGCTGGTCTGCAGCAGGGCTCTGCTCCTGCTGAAACACCCGTGCCAGGCACTGCCACACACTCTCCTTCCACCTCAGCTTCACCAGGCTCCAGGGGATGGGCACAGGACACCCCCAACATGATGGGACCCCTCTTAAAATTCTCCTGCAGCTGGTTTCATGTCGCAAGTAGAGTCAGAGAGAAAGGAGAGTTAACTGTTCCCATGCTGAAGCAAAAGGATAAAATTTACAGTGATTGAAGGACTCCAGGGCTGAAGAAACATGCCAAAAGAAATCTGATCATGGCAGCATGGAGCTTGTTCTGCTGTGCTTTCCTCCCACCCTGGAGAGCAAGGCTGCTTTCCAGAGTGACTGAAAGGTGTAGGACAGGAGAAAGCACAAGATGGTGTGCCTGGTGATTTAGGACATGTTTAGAAATATCCACAGACCGTTTTGTCTTCTGCTGCTTTTGATGTCTGTGAGAATTTGTTTAGGAAATCCCACTTTTATTTCTGTTTCCATGTGGGTAATTTTAATTGTTCTAATCAAAGCCAAGTGCAGGCAGTGACATGTGCCAGTTACATGTGAATATGTGCTTAGATGTAATTTGTTTTATTCTTTGTAGTAATTTTCCGGAGCATCTTCTGATTTCTTTAGGACCAATGGCGGATATATGACAGAATATCACTATACTGCACAAGGCTACAGACTTTGTTTCCTTGTCTCCCTTTTTACTGCCACAAATCTCATATTCCTTTCACCATGTTGCTACAGCTTTAACAAAAAAAAAAAAAAAATCCAACAAAAAAACCCCTAAACAAACAAACAAAAAACCCAAACAAAACAAAACAAAAAAAAAAAAAAAGGAGAGAGAACAAAAGAAGGCTTTTGTATGTCTAAAACCTTAGAATCACTTGGTAGAAAGTCAGTGCAATGGATTTACTCCTGAGTAGACAGAGACACCTTTCCTCAGCACTAGGTCAGGCACACAAACAAGGAGGAATACAAGCAGGAGATCAAACTCCTGCAGTCAGCACTTTTATTGGCTGTGCAGTGGGGTTTTTTTCACTAAGCCCTTGTGGAGCTGTTAGCTGTCCCTTACCACGTGTGGAGATGCTCAGCAGGTGGCTCTGGAAGCTCAAACACACTTCACAGTTTCAGTGTCTGAGTGATTTTCAATTTCAAACATGCAGGAACCTTTCATTAGATTTAACTGTGTTTTTAGAGACAGGGTCAGCATAAAGATTTCTTTGACTAACTGGAGAGCTTAATTGGATAATCCTTACATGATGAAATACATAACTGACTGAAAGAGCTCTCTGAAGTCAAGTGTCATTATTTTATCCTGTGATATGGTGTGAGTACTGAAATTTCACATTTTAGGGTGCAGGTAAAATTACAGGACTCTCCCAGGAGCCTCTACTCCTTTATTTGGAGTATACGAATAGCTTGCATTGATTGGAGAGGGGTGGTGGAAAACCTCTGCAGGTTGTCTTTTGATTCAGATATCTTTGA
Organism: Brachypodius melanocephalos; assembly: GCA_013398615.1. Taxonomy (NCBI): domain Eukaryota; kingdom Metazoa; phylum Chordata; class Aves; order Passeriformes; family Pycnonotidae; genus Brachypodius; species Brachypodius melanocephalos. Next base: position 44,494,240 of record VZSR01003807.1, on the reverse strand, counting down.
AATTGCATCTTCTTGGACCTTAAAAATCTCAAAACATCAAACTTCGAGACCTGACACCTTTTTGAATACAGACTCAAGTAAATGCATTTGCAGTGAACAATCAAACTTCAGTTGCTTTTAGTATTTTTATCAACATTATTTATAATAAAAACAAAATATGAAATTTTAATTGTTTTATAATTGTAATTCTGCCTAAAGGAGATTGAAAAATTACATGTTCTGTTTTTCTTAGAGCTATTTCTGTGGCCCAAACATAAAGTGCCAGCTAAAAAGGATATAAAGAAATAAAAAGCACACTTTCCTAAACTGCAAATCTTATAATGAAATATTAAAAACTCAAAGCACACAAAACATTCCTTTTATAGTATACTTTTTATAATTTCAGTCTAGCATGCAGTAGGAAAATGAAGATCAGAACTGAGTTCCTAAAGGAGTTCTGGGTGTGATAATTGGTCTTTTAGTGAGAAATGGTTATGACAATAAGGCATCTTGCATTTATTCTGATGTGCCACACATCATGCAAGTTTTGATAATTCATGTGTCTATTTATGTTATTTCTTTAACTCACAGTTGCCTCATCTGTGCTGTTCCAAAATTTATGTCGTAAACAGCTCATAAATTAGAATCACGGCGAGCTCCCTCAGTGAAAAATCAAGTGGAAATGATTATTACTTTATAAAATAGGATTTACATCTGTTATCATATACCTGATACTCTCAGAAAGTAACCAGAGGGGCTTCTCAATTGTAAACCAGCCTTTCCTTTCCTCCTCTTAATTCTGGCATCCTTATCTCACTCAGCTGGCAGAGAGAAGCTACAATAAAATGAAATTTCAAAGTAAGTTACATTAGGACTGAAATGTACTAGTTATCAATGACAGGAAGGGTGCTTGGACCAAGTTTGATATTCTAGCTTCTCTATCCATGTAGTGGCATGAATGCCACCCAGACTTCTCCACAGAAAATAATTGTCCCAGATCAGAATGTGCAAGCGAGTAAGAATCTGTGTAGTGTGTGTGACTGCAACATTAAATCCCCACTGCAGAAGTGTAAAGACTAACTTCACAGTATGTACACACCTAACAGAGACTTACTGAGTCATTTCATAGACCTTCTGAGGCTCAGTAAGCATTTTATACATCTGGTGTGTATTCACAATGTCAATTTTCATTTTAAATATTTTTAAAACTTTTTGGAAATCAGTAATATTTGCCTGTTGTGATTTTCAAATGAACAGAATTGTTTTACTTTGGGTTCTAGATGAAGTTTCATGGCTGCAGAAAACGTGGCAAAAAATGTTACTCAGAATTTAATGTCTCAGGATACCCCATGAGGCAAGAAATAACCAAATTTTTGCTTCAAGTTTGAAATATATAATATTTCCTGCTAAGCATCTTTACCTTTTGAAAGCTATCCAGTACAAAACGGCTGTCCCTGGTGTTTTTCTTATGGAGAAGGTTTTTTGTTTGTTTTTTGCTTGTTTTTATATAGTTCGGTTTTTTCCTTTCAAATTGAAAACAGTAATTCATATAAGAAAGTATGTTCTGTATTATGGGGGAGAAAAACAACAGCTAAAAAAGAAAATCTCTTTTCTTTTCACATATCAAATGCCCCTTGGCCATTGGTAATTGATTACTTTGTTCCAGTCTCAGTCCTTTCTACTCAAGTCTCCTTTCACTAGCTAGTTCATCAGCCAGTTTCTACTGTCACCTTTTGTTCTTGTTTCAGTGACTGGTTTTTGCAGCTGAACCTCTCACTGTTCAGGATATAGCTGCTTGTTTGTTTGTTTGTTTGTTTGTTTTTAGTTCTGAGACCGATAAAAGCGTATTAAGGTTAATGAATGCAAAAAATTCTCCATCAGTTTCCAGAGATGAGAATGTCAGAGGTTCAAATTGGGTAAGCTCCCTAGTAACAGAGACATAATAAACAACATTCAGAATACAATAATCGGAGGTTAAAGTCAGTAATGATAAATTCATTGCAGTGCTTTAAAGTGTAATCTTCTTCTTTCCACTAGCCTAGGTTTCTTTCCTTTCTCCATCGTACTTCCAGTTATTTGTACTTCACTATTCATTAGTAAATTGTGACAACACCAGTTATTTTTGCTACCTTTGTATTAATGTGATTTGAAGCCATTGGCAGCTCTCAACAGATTGCTCTGGAACCTCATAATATGGAAATACTGAAATCTTGATGCTCATAGCTGTTTACATGATTTGAATGCATCAGATTATACCAGCTCCCTGGCCTATGATTCTGTGGCCTCTGTATGCAGAAATATAATAGCATTTTGAATATCATAAATTAGTATTTTTTCCTGGGAGGGTCCACTGAAGCAGTGTTGTAGCTATGTGGCTTTGTGGAATATGTGTTGATATGTTTAGAACTATTAGCCTCAGTCAAAAACTTCACTTGAAAACAGAATCTTTCTTAATTGTCCTAGAAAACTATTCCATCTGTCTAGATATGTCTGATGCCACTATCCCTGCTTTCCATGCCCTAATATTTAATAATTAATGCTGCTCAATTCTCAGAAATGTAGTTGTCTAATTACAATTAGAGAGCAGTAAAATAACAGTACAGGAAGGCAGGAATCAGAGCGTCTGAGTTATATTCCTTAATGTATTTTTGTGTCCTGCTAGTAAAACTGTAGTGGAGCAAAATCAGTTCAGCAACATCAGAAGGATTTGCATGATAAAACTGCTGAAGGCTGCCTGCCTACCAGATTATTGGTACCACCACATGGCAACAGATTTACCACTGGGGTGCTTTCCCTTTCCTTGTGTTGTGCAGCCTTTACTCACAGTTTGCAGTGTGCCATTCAGAGGTTAGTGTTCAGTGGTGCACCATCAGAGTCATCTGTGGGCCAAACTCCTGAAATCTGGAAAGCCTTTTTATATTGATCTAAGCCTTTTACCTTATATATGGCTGCTGGAACAGGAATGAAAAATGTTAATGCTTCTGTCAGTATAATCCATGAGAACTGCATTTTCCTAAATGCAGGGTCCATTACACTCCTGGCCAAGCTGGAAATAGCAAGAATTGAGTGGGGCTTCTCCTCCTGTGACATTCTAGAAGACCCCTTTCAAGACTAAAATGAAATTAAGCTTAAGATGTGCACAGTGAAGTGATCATACTTCACTATTAGAAAGGAAAAAATCTGTCTTTAAGCAAACATTTCAGTGTAGAAAAATAAAGGCTTGCATTTACTGGCCTTATTTTTTTATTGCCTCACTGTCAACAGCTGCACTGTACCTTTTGTTGTTTGTTTGTTTGTTGGAGTATAAATACACTGTGAAGACATATGCCTCAGAGTAAAGATCTGCCATTAATTGCCTAATTTCACTCATGTTTGTACGCTAATCTCAGTTAAACAAATGATGCATGGAAGGATTTTCTTTCGTTTTCACAGGCTGCTCCTGTTATGGATGATAGGAGACACATTCCATTTCGTCTTCCTGTTGTCCAGGCTGACAGCATTCTCTATCTAACTTTCTAGCAAACATCTTTTTCTAGGTACCTAGTTATTAATTTCCCTGCATATAGCGTTAATTTATTAGTAATGGAATGGATGAACACGGGAAATATTTTTGAAGAAGGAATTAGAGTCTTCATAGCTTAATCTAGGAAAGAAAAATTTAGTTATTGACATTTTTATTTTCTTAAAATGAAGATTAGAAAAGTCAGCTGGTTATGACAAAACCTGTTCTTCATCATTTGAAGCATTTTCTAGGTAAACTAATCCTGATCCATTGACACTCAAGTGTGACACCTTAACCTTGAACTAGAAGAAATTTTAAGCATGAAAAAAATTGTTGTGCCATCTCAGAGTAGGGTAAAGAAATTGAATGGAATTCTGTATAAAAGGCAGTACCTTGGTCCAGAACCAGGTCAATGCCATATCAGCTTTCCAGCTCTTTGTGACTTGGGGGCACAGCAGAGGCACATCTGATTTTGAAAGGCTTGAATCCTCTGGCCTTGTATGAGCCAGTCTGCATCTTTTACCACAGCGCAAGTAATTGTCAAGTACAGTCATTTGAAGTAACAAGAAAAAACAAAATGTCTTACTGTGTTTTATCAATACAATTTAATGGATAAGATTCCTTTTGTCTGGTTGAGAGGCACACCTGAATAGACAGAGTTACATTTATTTGATTTAGCTTTTTTGTGTCATTTTGTAGCAGTTTGACAGCAGTGTCAGTCCACGCTGACAAGCACATGGGGCTTCAAGAATACAAGAATTGCAATAAAGATATCAGAGATGCCTCAAAAGTAAGTGTGACAAGGCTAGTTGTGGCTGTCAAAAGAAAAGATCCAACTTGGTAGTGTTTAGAAACGATGATGTTTGATTTGAATTCTCAAGAATCTGGATTATGAGAATAAACAATAATAATGACAGTGCAAATACAGAGCACATAGTATTGAACTATGATGCGTATACATTTGTAACTGCATTATTTATATTTCACCAAACATGTTCCCTGGAAACATTCAAGGTTGTCCTAGATGGGGCTCAGGAGAGCCTGATCTAGTTGAAGATGTCCTTGTCTAGAGAGGAGGACTTGGACTAGTTGACCCTTGAAGACCTCTTCCATCCCAAACTATTCTATGATTCCATAATTCTATGTTATCTTTGTTGTTAACAATCTTCTCAGTAGAAATAAAACAACTTAGCGAATTCTAAGGGGAAGAAGTTTCATCATAGAGAGGCAGTTTTGTTGCTTTTCCATGGTCATGTTAAGTGCTTGACTCATTCACAAGAAAATAATTAAAGATGTAACCCGCCACAAAGAGTGCTGAGTATTTACGTAGGTTTTTTTCTCTGTGTAACCCTTCAGTTGCAGGTCAGCTAGGTATGAACTGTAAAATCTTTAAAATGTCCCTTTCCCCAAAACATGACTTTTTCTCTTTCTTTCCCCATATTTGCAAAGAAGAAAAATATTTCATAATTTTGTAAGTCAGTATTTATTATAATTATATCCACAGTATTCCTGGTGTCTTTCAAATAAATGAAAGACTTTTTTTTTTTTCTTTCAATCACAAAGGAACAAGGATTATGAAATGCAGGTTTTTTAATACATGCAATTTAATCTGAATACAAATATGAATTTTTTTAGATACTGTCTTGTATTTTCTGCACAATACTGTGACTCAAGATTAAAATTATTTCAGTCTTTCAGATGCATTTCTGTATATTGATACATTTAGATTTCTGTAGAGGTAATCATTCTGCTTTGTAATGGCTGGTATTGGAATTTCAATATAATATTTTTTTCCTCTAAATTACTGATACCTTTAAACTTAATTTCATGCAAATACACTTGTTTGCTGGGAATAAATCACAGGCATGAATAGGTAGGTGAGTAATTGTCTCATTGGTAATGATTATAACTTTGTAGATTTTACTGGGTCCAGCTGGGACAGAGTTAATTTTCCTCATAGCAGGCCCATATTGACGTAATTTGGATCTGTGACTAAAACAGCATTGGTAGCACATCGGTATTTTGGCTATTGCTGAGTAGTGCTTTCCCAGCATCGAGGAGATTTCTTTTCCCACTCTGTATCCCCAGCGAGATGGCTGGGGATGCACAGAAAGTTTGGAGGGGACACAGCCAGGAGAAATGACCTGAATTGGCCAGTGGGACATTCTCTCTTACAATCATCAAAAAAAACTGAAGGAGGGGGTTTTTAAAGAAGATAGCCATTGCTCAGAGAGTGTCTGGTAATCAGTCTGTTTGTGGATGACGATGAGCAGTTGCCTTTGCACCATATCCTTTGTTTTCTTTTGGTTTTTCTTCCTTTTTATTTCTTCATCTGTTAAACCATCTTGACCTTTGAATTTTCTTACTTTTCATCTTCTGATGTCTCTCCCTCTGCAGTGAGATTGAGGGGGAGTGAAAAAGCAGATGTGTGGCCAATTTTAGGCTGTGTGTTATATCTATCTTCATGTAAACATAGGAAATACAAAAATGTACCAAAGATGTAAAGAGATTTCTAAGTTGTTTAAAAAAAACCCCAAAACAAACCACAAAATAAACAAAAAGCTCGAAACCCTACCCAACACCCCGCCCCAGCCTCTCTCCTCAGAAAGCACTGAATGATAAAGGGACCAGATTTTTAGTAAAGAGTGACTTTCATCAGAGCATAGCAACTGCTTCTCATCACAATTTCCAAAAATTATGATGGATGTTTGGACATATTAATTCTATAGCAGGGCTACTTTTACATATTGGAAAGAATGTATGAAAGAAAGCAAGTTAATGAATTTTTATATTATATGGAATTTAGGGATGCAGAATGAGAATTACCTCTTCAGTTCAAAGATCAGACTTGATCTTCTGAACCCTGTTTGTTGTCAATGTCTTAACAGAAGAAAAGTAAGTTTATAGAACCATAGAAGAACACAGGTTGGAAAGGACATCAAAAGATCTTCTGGTTCAACCTTTACTTCTAAAGTGCCATTAATTCAGTAGTTAAGATGAATTGCATTTTAGAACAGCCTGATTATCTTCCTTGTTTGTAAAGAAAGTCCAGGTTGGAGAGTTGAGATACAGCTATCTACAGTGTGGCCATTTAAACTTGAATAATACAGATCCTATCCTTAGTGATGCAGGGTAAGGACCAAAGGATATTGAGACTTACTGATGTGATTTGGGTGAATGAAATACTCAGATTTACATTGTGCCTATGTGTAGTCATTGTTCTATGAATATTCTTTTTGTTAGCTACAAAGAATAGCTTCTTCTTCTACCTGTTCCCATGTTCCTGTTTTCTGAAATGGGTCTTCCTTTTTTATATACTTCCTTTTGGATTCCTAAGTGTGTTTCAGTGAGAATCTGCCAAATTCTCTCAATGTATTATTTAGGAAGAATATTTTTAGCCTACTAAAATGCTCAATACATTGTTAGTATTCGATAATACATATTAAGAAGATAGAACTTTCCTTATTCAAGAACACATAAATATAATGATTAAAGCATGACTAACAAGCCAAGTGACACCATAATAAATATAAAGTGGGTTGCTGTCTCATTCAGAGTTCTTCAGGTGTGACTTGGTTAATTTGATGTGTCACAACTACATTAGTGATGGTTCCCATCAGCTGGACCAACAGAAGTGTAAAAGTTGGTATTACAGTTAATACTTTCTGTTTGGATGTTTCCAAACAGAATGAAGTAAATTTAGTGAAAACAAAAGTATCTTAAAATAAAGAACAGGTTAAAGACATTGATAATAATATTTGAACTATGTCATAAAACTTTTTTTGAAACCAATTAAAGATAAAAAATAAATGTCCAATATAAAAAGATAAGGGAATAAGGAATATTTTTCAAATTACTGTCAGTCCAAATCAAATCAAGATGCTAGAAAAGAAGATAATTAGACCAGAGCATAAGTTCAGATGTTTATTCTTGAAAATGCTTAAACAGTAGGGAAATCAATCCATCTGAGCCTCTGATGTTAAAAATCCATTGCTTCATTGGATTTTTCCTCGCATTAAGTTATATGATTGATTTACAGAAACAACTTTGGGCAATAACTACTCAGGCTTTTAGTTTAACTGCAAATACCCCAAATTAAAAACACTATGTGACTGTTTATACTTTGACAAGCTCACATAAATAACAGTATTTTTATATATTGGATTATTTATAACAGTACTTTTGTAAATCCCCTCCAAATTTAAAAGAAATTGAGAGCTAAAAATAGAAAATAAGTATGTAAATTATAATTAAAAAATAAATTTAACAAGTTACAGCATTTAAAAAAACCCAGAAAAACTAAAGACAAAAAAGTTGTAAAAAGGATGATTGTTATGATTTCTTTATTGTTTTTATTTTAATGTTGTCTTCTGGCTCAAAATTTCTTCTTGATACTAATTTCAATTTAAATGGATGATGCTCAGTGTCCAATGGAAGAAGCAAAGCTGCTATTCCACCACAGTGTGCTCAGCTCAACCGGGATGTGATCACACACAAGGAGCAGATCACGGCTGTGCAAAATTATCCTGAACCACAGGCTAGAGGAATTACAGTTTTTCATTAGTCTCTGTGGCTATCTGAGGTTCCTGTGCTATTTTTATAGCATGATGGATGGAGGCAAATGCCTTTTCCTTTGTATTGCATATATATGAATTTGGCACTTTGTGCAACTTAAAGATAACTGCTGGAGTGTGAGATGGTGTATGGGCTTTGCTGTATCTGAAGACCAAAGTTACCAAGGTCAGTAGATGCAGAGGACACTCTACTGACCATGCATCACTCTGCCTCCTTGTTCATCTTTGTGACACTTGTTGGAGCTCTTGTTTCATGACCTGAGGGACAGTTCCTCCACAGGGCTGTTTCCATACCCTCAGGTGTATCAGGAGCCGTTCTCTGAGCTCCAGGCTGACTGGTAGGGCACTGCCCCTGTTCGTGTGAATCTCTTCCTCTGCAAAACATGTCGGATGCATCAACACTGTGCAGTGAGAATGCTTGTTCACTCAAGACAGGCTGTTCTTTGGCTTGAACCAAAACAATACAGGGCTTGGTGCTGTCAGTAGGACAGTGTGGATAATTACGACAATATGGGCAATCATGGAGATGTGGTTTTTCAGATGGTACCATTTCTGTTCAGTTTATTATTGCAGATGCTCTCTAGGAGTCCAAAGTAGCCCCAGTTCTTTACATAGCACTGGCCACTTTTCTGCTGACTTGTGGCACCTTTTTTTTTTCGTGATTAGCCTCTTTCCAGGCAAATTAAAGAGGAATCATTGCTACTGATAGCATTAAACCCAACGAGTATCAAGTTCAAAGCATGGATTTTCTTTCTCCTACTGAATTATACAGTCAGGCTCAAGACTTATTTTTATTGCCATGGTCTTATTCTGAATAATAGAAATAATGAATATGGATTCATGTCAGTGTAAGCTATATCATGTCAACCAAATAAGCTGCTTCTTTAATCACATGGAAGAAAAACGTGCTCTTATCATGCGTCATTAACCAGATCTTTAATTGTTGGTTGACTGTATCCTTTGTTTTTAATTAGTTCTAATACAAAATTACTTGTTTACATAGTTGCCCTAGTATTATTATTTTCTTATACCATAGGATTTAATTAAAAAAAAAAAAAGTTTATAAATAAAGAAAAGTAAGTCTTCTTGCAGTGATAGGCTGAGTCCTTTGTTATGTTTTTCTAAATTGTATGCCACTTGAGTCATTGATCAAAAACTCAGCTATTCACTACCATACAGGTATTAAAATAGATCCTCAATAGATAGTCTCACTCAGTCTTTCATGCTTTATTGGTATATGCTGACCATCAGGTGGAGAAAATAACAGCATTAGTATCCTTTTTTATGGTTGCAAGTACTGATGCCTGTATGGCGTTTTCTTCTTTAAAAAAGGACATTATTCATGAATGAAGGTCAACAATTACTCCCTTTACTAATCTCCTTCTCCATGACCCAAAATCTAAACACTTTCCCCCTGTTCTTTTGACTTTCTGATGAGCTAATGATATGATATTACCTCTAATCCTTTCTATTATCCCTATCTTAATTCTTCCATCAGGTTCCCTTTGGGCAGCATGTAGGTTTTTTTTTTTTCATTTTCTGTAACATAGAAGACAGCATATTTGTTTTGGTATTTAAAAACTCTGTCATATTAATGTGAACATATGATCTTGAATTACAGTCTTGTCCTGCAGCTTGTAGTAACATTAGCTGACTTGCAATCTACCTAAAAACTGCTGACAACTTCAAAATCCAAGATATCAGCCTATCTGCCCCATTTTGAGGGTTGTGTGTATCCCTAGACTTGATTGATACATCCATTCCCTGAGAAAATGCTTATTCCAGGCCTGTTTCTGTTAAGTGTTTTTGTTGCAAAATGTATAACTTTCCCAAGAATAGAAGATACCAAATTGTGTGCTCCCTTGGTGATTGTTCTCACCACTAGATTAAGATGCAGCCAGCTTGTGGTTTACCGTGGGTTTGTGTTAGGTACTTAAGAAAAATTGAAGTTGTCTGCTTAATCCTCAATTACAGACAGACCCCAGGGCACCTGCATCCATAAGTCAGGCTTGGATCAGACAAATTTGGCTTCAGAAGGCTGGAAAACGTCCTGCTGATTATCTTTATGCTTGAGTAATCTTGCCCCTCACTTCAGTGGGATGGGCTTATCTGTGGACATTGGCAAATAGTACCTGAATAAAATCTACAGTTGTAACATTTTGGGGTTTGTTCTCTGATTGCTTAGATTTAGACCATTAAAGGGGGTAAACAGAATACCTTGTTTTGCAACTCCAAGTCAAATAATATAAGATACAGCTGAAATGCCAGCTAAATTAGGTACCACCTAATTTTTTCAGGGAATGTTTCGAAAGGAAGAGTGTAAGACTTGGTCCATAAGGTTGGCATTGATATATTAAGGTAGGCAAATTTTTGGATCAAAAAAAAAAATTATTATAGTTTCATGTGTAATTAAATTCAGTTTCTTCTGAATTAAAAAATGCTGAGAAAAACAGTTCTTGCCTGACTGAGCATTTGTTTAAGGGGAGTGTCTAGGTTACAATTCCATTCAGTCTATATTGGTTTACCTTTAAATTACCCTGCAATTCATAAATTAAGGGAAGTTTTAATAGCTGCAGTGGTCTGCACTATAGTACTACCTGATACCCTTGCTAGAAAAAGGTGATTTAATGAGATCTCATGGAATAGAAATCACTTGTTTTGAGCTATTCTTTCATTTTCCTTCCTTTGAAGAATCATACTGACAGTTTGACTCAATAGGTCAACTTGATGTGGAACTAGCTTTTCACTAAAGATCTGAAAATCCCATAAATATGGGGATGTATTGGACCTCAAACTTTGATTGCCTGTTTTACTTAAAAGGTACTATGTCATACAGATGAACAGGAAGAAAACTAGTACAAGTTGTGGTATAATGGCAATGGTTTGTAAAAAACTTAAACTTTTTTTAAGGGGAAGAAGCTTTTTAGGTTAATTTGAGTGTATCTGAGTAAGTGGAGGTCGCTAGCTGAAAAATATTAATCAAAGCAGTGAGTCATGTGGAGCATTCCTTTTCTCTGACTCAGAGTCCTGATCTCTCTGAGAATAGATACTACAGGTAGTAACTTTAACTAGGCAAGAGATACATATTCAAGAGAATTGTTTAAAATATAGAGAGAGCAACCTGTAGACTTGAATAAGAATTTAATGTGCCATGTTTTTTTGTGTTATTACTGGGTAAAACAAAAATATTTGCATTTTACAGATGCATTACCCTTCTCGTTTGCAGAAAAAAAACAAAACTGTATGGAACATGCAGACTTGTCCTGTGATTTATTACACATGGATCAGATTCCAGTGGCTGTTTATTACTGGGACTATCAGTTTATTCATAAATTGCTGTACTCTACAAATTGTCAGAGCCTTTTCTCATATGACAAGATGTCACGTAAATTAGAATATTAAATATCTCAGTAACCAAATAACTGTTTGTAAGCTTCAGCAACAATTATATGTTGTCCAGTAGTTTTCCAGTATAAAGATGTTTCCATGAACAGTGAGTATGCTATTTAAACTTAAATTTGGTTATTTGGTCAGAGTGGGGAGGAAGAGAACTGCATATTTAGGAAATATTTATAGCAATATAGGAAGATGCTTTTCTATTTTCTGTATTTAAAATGCAGATTATTGTACAAATCATTTTCCAGGAAGCTGGATATGCTAAATAAAAAGACAAGCCTTTTCCTGAATTTTTTCAGTTTGTTGCTGTTGTTGCTGTTGTTTTTCTGTGTTTTGGTTTTGTAGGTTTGGGGTTTTTTAAATGCACTTTTGTGGATTAATTTTCAATGTTTTCCATACCTGTCCCTCTCTTCCTTCCTCTCTTTCTCCTTTTTAATAATATTGTTGGCCTCCACTTTAATTTTGAAATGAGGAGGAACTCTTTCATTGTAAGAAGATTTTTCAAAAGCAAAGTGTCTTTATAAGGTTTCGATCACTGAACAATTCACCTTTAGTAACAGATCTACATGCTGTTTTCTTTAGGCTCATGTTCTGCTTTTGCATTTCTAGTGTTTCTTTATTTTTTATGTGTATGAAATAAACCAACCCAAACCAAAGTCCAGAAGTTCTAAACTTTTGCATCCATTACATTTTGCATTCAGATTTGTTTTGAATCTCTGATTTCAGACCATGCTATCCAAAACTATTTGAAAATGACACATGAATAAACATTAATTGAGATCTTCCTTAAACATTTTAGATGCAAAAGTTAGGGAGCCTACTGGCAAAACTGGCAAAAACCTGAGCAGTGTACACACTGGGATTGTGTACAGATGCTTTTCCAACCATCCCATTCCATTTATCACTTTTGGAAACAGATCACTGGAATATTCAGCAGTGTGAAGTCTGTCTCCAATCTGTTAAATAATAATGTTGTGATAATACTGTGAAGACTGCAATCAGGGAAGTACATTAAGCACCATTGGAAGTAAGCACCTATCTATTCCACCCCTGAGAATAACATCAGTATTTATGGATCTTGGATATGCCATGACATTTCTCATAAATCAACAAACTTTCTTACTTGTGGTTCAGAAATTATGTGTCTATGATTGTGACAGAGCAGAACAGGCATGGCACCTTTGAGTAATTCAGATTTACTAAAGAACAGTGGTCTGGCCATAATCACAAATATGCAGCCAAACTCAGCACAGGATTGTATGGATCAAAATGAGAAAAATACAAAACAGGGAGAGTCAAGGCATAACATGCTGCAGAGGAAAAAAAAAGGAAAAAAAAAAAAGAAAAAGAAAACGATAAACTTGTCAAAAGGTAAAATCGTATCTTCAGATAGTGAGAAGGATAGAATCCATGTTGCTGATTTTAGCATTGAATCACTAACCTTCACCTCAATTATCTCCTGAAGATTCAGTGTCATGTCAAGAATGCATTTGAATAACTTTCAAAACATTATATAGTTCCTGTCATCCTGAAACTTTTGAGAGAAGAATCTGCAAACAACAGCAATCATCTCAATGAGAGGAAAATTCCCTGAAGACACTGAGAAATCAAGGAAGAAGAAAATTTAGGGTGAAAAGCAAAGTTGAAGCTGAGACTCCACTAACAGAAGCAGACACTAAAGAAACTGTTATACACACCTTGGAAATCATTGATGTCAAGCTATTTTCTTTTTATTCTTTCCCCTTGAACATGCTTATCACCTGCCAACTACCTATTCATTCTGATGGAGAAGATTGTTACCCTAAACCAACACCTCATTATATATTCTACTTTTTCTTCTTTTCTTCTTTATTCCTTTCATCTTCTTCTTTGAAGCCTTTCAGAAACAGAGAATTATTTTGGTTGAAAAGCACCTGTGAAGGTCGTCCATTTTACACACACACACACACACACACACACACACACACACACACACACACGCATCCCTGCACCAATACCCCAACTTTTAATTAAGTCTGTCCTCAAAAATGATCTTTAATGGATAGTTCACACCTAGTGAACTAGCAGTACCCTGAACCTTCCCATCTCATAGGATATTGTGTTATTATGTTTAAAAGGCAAGAGTATCCATGTAGCAGTGTGCACTTCTGTTTCTTTTCTCTCTCTTCTCTTCTCTTCTCTTCTCTTCTCTTCTCTTCTCTTCTCTTCTCTCTTTTCTCTTCTCTTTTCTCTTTTCTTTCTCTTTTTCTTTTTCTTTTTCTTTTCTTTCCTTCTTATTTCATATAGCAGTTATTAGATAGTTTTCTCAAATTGTTCAGTAGTAAATGTATTCAACAGAAGAAAATTTGATTGCTCTAAATGTGAAAGATTTTGTCACATATTTCAAAGCTTGTAAAAATTTTAAAATATCAATATTTGCTGAAAGACTTGCAAAAAGCTGCTGTGTCAATTTTAACACTTAAGGCTATTGCTACCATGTTTTAAAAATAGCATTTTTTATTTTTAAATTTTTACTGGTGCTGTTGTACCCAAATTTGTGAATAGCTGGAGTGCTGGGTTAGTCTTTTAGAAAGAACATGTGATTTAGTTGAAAGCTTATGCCTTTGGCCAATTTAATCGTCATCATCAAGGAAAGAAGTAGTATTACAGAAGTATCAGAATTCACTGCAGTAATCATTGCAAGAAGGTAACACAGTCTTTTGTAGAAGCTTCTGTGTGCTTTACAGAAGTAGTGTGTTTAAGAGTAGTCAAAATTCCTGCCAAGAATTATTTGAGATATAACAAAGCATATACAGGAGGGTCATGAGTAAACACAATGGTGTTACATTAAACTGAGTGGTGCACCAGCCTGATGTCTCTCTGTAGAATGCTGTGCTTGCAGATCAAAAGTTAATATACATGTACAATATTCATAATGACTGAAACTCAAGATGTTCATCCACTGATCAAGGTAGTGGTCAGCTCCAGGAGTAATTCCCTGAAACTGATCAGCAACAGGAATGAAGGATGGACATCTACCTGTGTAGCTGCAGAAAATAATCTCTGCAGTTCCCATTCTTCCTGTAAAAAAAAAAAAATCTGTATGCTGCTCACTCCATTGTATTTTTATGTATTTAAAGCTAGCCTTGGTGTATATGTTTCTTTTACAAAAAATAAATAGTGTCTTTGAAGAGGTGAAGATTTTGCCACATGTATTGTTACTGTTACTGAAAATACTGTCTGTCCCTACCAGCACAGACCTGAGATGAACAAAAGGCTTAGCAAAGAGTTTGAAAAAGTTCATTGGCTTCCACCTTTGTCCTAGGCAGGTCTTTATCTTTTGTCTTTAACAGAAGACATGATCATTCTGAGGCAGGAAATTGAGTATTTAAAAAAATAATGGAAGAAGTATTACTGACTGGAGTGAATTTTTATTTTTTTTTAATGCCAGCAATAGTTTCTTCAAGTGAAGAGGAATATAGTCAGTGGGAGAAAAAAGGAGAGAGGGAGCAGTAACAGTCTTCTGCATAACAGAAAGACGGGCATGTAAGCCCTTCTGATAGTTCAGGTTCTAAGTTAATCTTCAGAATTGTGTGAGGAAGAAGTTTCCTTGATGTTTCCCTGATACTGGGAAGTAGATAGATAAGGCTGGTTTAACTCTCCAGAAAACTGCAGGGTTGATGAAGGCAGGTAAGTGAATGAATAGTTCTGTCCAACAGCAGCTGTCTAGTGCACTGGCTTGCTTCTTACTCTCTGACCACCTGATGCTGGATTTAGGCAAAAGGAGCGCTTTACAGTAGCTGCTGCTTTTTTGTGTGTAGTGAAGAGGATACTCCCTTTGCCCTGAACCATCACACAAAGTGAGAGCAAGAGAGGCTTATGCTATTTGAGGCCAGCCATGGATGGGTCCTGGGCTGATGATGGTCTTTAAGGGAGAGGATTGATGATTTGCTCTGCACAAGTTATTGCTTGCTAACCCCTAGAATTAAGTTAATAAGGTTGTGAACTCAGCTAAACCACATCTGGACATGATGCCTGTACTTTGTGTGTCAGGCTCAGTGATTAAGTTGCCTCTAGCATTTCATAGATTTGGATAGCCTTTCATTTTCAGCTGCTCTGTTTCCCATCAGCTGCTGCACAGTGATGGGTCTCAACGTGAAACATGCAATGTGCTCTCTAATTAATGAATGCATGATAACCATGTATTTATTACTGTTATTTGTAAGTAAAAGATTAATGAGTGAAATTCAGTAGTGATGCAGAAACACAGTGCCAGGCCTCGGTCCCAGTAAGATCAATCTATGGCATATGCAGAATTTGAAGCATGTGTGCTTTTGGTCTGGAAATTCAGCTGTTAAAACACTTGGCTATCTGGTTTTTCCTAGCATGGTGATTATCCTCCATAGTGAATGATGAGCATTACATATTTATAAACTTTCTCCAGTTGAAAATATGGAGAAAAACACTATGGAAAGGACTCCAGAATTCAGAAAAATGCTGTTTAAATTAATTTCAGTTGCATTTCATACTGGATTTCTACATTTCATACTAGATTTCTGCATTTCAAATGTTTTAATAATGTACATTTTTGCATATATTTGTTTTCACTGTCTGGGACACTGTCTTTTTTTTTTCTTTTTTTTTTTTCTTTTTTTTTTCTTTTTTTTTTTCTTTTTTTTTTCTTTTTTTTTTTCTTTTTTTTTTCTTTTTTTTTTCTTTTTTTTTTCTTTTTTGCTTTTGACTGCTGACAAAAAGAAATTAATCAAATATAATTTGTGTTAATGAAAGGAAGTGCCTATTTGTCCAGCATATGCAAATGCAGACTACTTTAACATAGATGTCCACTCAATTAGAGTTCCTCAGCTGCCTTCCTATTCTAAAATATCATACATACAAGGATGCCTGGGTACTTGATAGAACAGTGTTGGAGCAGAGAAGTGTGTGAGAAACCGAACTCTGCACTACAGGCCTCTTGCACCAACTCCTCCAATCTCCTAGGTCATGCATGGGGGGGGTGACACAAAGCTCCTGCAGTATATTCTGACTGCAAAATTGTAGGGCTTTGGTAAATCCACAAGGAAATCAAATCCCCAGATGGAAGAAACAGGATGAAGAGTGCCCTCCTTGTAGCACCCTCCCAACAGAGCCAAAGGGCAGAGAGGCTTTGTGCTTCTCTGACTGAGTGCTGCTTCAGCAACATCCTGCACACTGCCACTGAAAACTTCTGTAATTCATTCCTGACCTACTGCTGCAGTTCATAACAAGATGATGTTCTTTTTGTTTTACTAATCCAAATGTACTAGTTAATAAAATTTATCCACAATTATATTTATTTAAAGCACTGCGTGAACAGAAAAAAAAAAAGGCTTTTGTAACTTGTACTCCAGTGGCTCCCTTGCAAAATAATTACTTGAAATATATGTCTTTGCACTACATACAAAAAAAAAAAAACCTTACAGCTCATACATGCATTTTGTAAAATTCATCCACCAAAAAAAACCCACAAAAACAAAAAGAAAACCTTTTCAGGGTGAAAAAATGTGATTATCATGTCAAAAAAAGGAAATTCTGTTTTCCATTACATATCATATCTTGACTGTTGCTGTTAAACTAAATAAAAAGAAAATAGACTAATTCACCTTCTCTTCTCCTACTACTGCAGCTGTCAGGTGACTAGCAATTTGGCCTGTTAAATTTTGTAGTGTCTTAACATATTGTAGAAGCCTCTGAAAGTTTGTATAGTGTATTGTGTCACTAGTTATAAATAGTCCAAGACTTGTTACACCATCAAAGCTGAGGAGTAAGCCAAGACACACATATTAAGCTTCTTTGACTCTTTTATAAAGCTTCTTGTTTAACGTGAAAATCTCAAGGACATGCATCCCCAGGGGTGGTTGTCTCATGCTCCAGTAATGGAGATTAAATTTGTGGTAGTTAGCTAGCTAGCTCTTTTTCTAACAAGGAAACTAAAATTCATTAAAAACTAATTAGAAATGTATAGGAGGTTAATACTCCATGTTAAGCCTTATTAATGTGAGATAAGTAATTCATAAAGTATCAAAAGACTGCAATGGACAGAATTAAGAAGAATTATACCACCAAAAACTACATTAAAGCAACATTAAGGGTCTTGTTTGATCTTGAAAAACCCAGGAAATTCAGAGTTAAAGCTAAATCTCTGTTGCCAGCTCACTTTTTTATGCTGGGGTAATGCCCATGATGGTCCTCCATTAAGAAGACTCAGAGCACATCTTTAGGCATTCCTTTTCTACAACTGAAGCTTCAGTATTAATTAAAAGAGAAATAAATCTTAAAGAATATAGATTATTGACCAAATGGTTCCACATTCTTAGGATGCTTTACATGCAAATTATTGGCTAGACCTGAGAAATGTTTCTTCAGATTGTGCTGTTACAGCTGGTTTCCAAGGCACAGTGACTTGCAGTTTTAGCAGTCAAAAAAGCTATTAGGCTGAAATATTTGTTTTCTAAAGCATAGTGTTTTAAATGTCACAAAATTCTAAATTAAAAAATAAAATTCATTTGGTTTGCCTTTTTTTTTTGTTTGTTTAATTATAAACTTCTTTCAGTCTGACTTTACAGAATAATTTAAAGTGAACACTATTTCACGAAATCATACAATATTGTGTAGAAAATAATCTTCATTGTGGTGCTCCAACCTCTACCCATATCCAGCCCCTTTCCAACTTCATCACTGCAGCTGCAGTGAAGGCACATATGTAAACATCCCCCCACCCCAAGCACTTCTGCCCCCTTTTAAATCACAGTAAGGGCTGATGTAAATGTCAGCCACAGTCCCGTTACACTGAAGCACTTAACTAGAAAATCTTGTACAAGCTTTCTTCAGCAATGTAAAAATTACTGAAATGACATTTGGGTGAAGGATTAGAATCTGGCATTTGTGGCATCCTGTGCTTAGTGAAACCTTGTAGAGTGGGAGTAGAGTGAAGAGAAACAGGGGAAAGAAACTGTGTGAGTAGCAAACCCTTGCATATGTTCCTTACCATTCCAGTAGCAAATACCAGAAAAAGAAAGTAGACAAATCCCAATTTTTGACCCCAGCAAAAGGATTTTTAGATCACAGACAGTCAAAAGAACTGCTTGCTTCTGCACACGGATAGGAGTGCCAGGGAAAGCTGGCCTTCTATAGGCTATTGCCTGAGTAAGATTTGAGGGGGTATTTCTCCCAGGCACCTGCCTACATTAAAAAGGAACTGCAGGCAATAGGTTTTTAATTGAAGTGAATTAGCATTCGTACATTTCGCTGCAAAAGTGAATTTTAAAGCTGATTTGAGTGATAAGAAAGTAAGAAGATTTGACAACTTAAACACATAAGAAATACTAATACCTTACATTTTTAAGTGTTTTTTATCCCAAAGGAGCTCTAAGTGCTTTATAAGCTATGTGGATGAATTACTTCATGCATGGCTGAAATGCAGCCACCTCTCTTAGTAGAAAATAGGACTGGCTTTACAGCACACAGCTTTATGATGCAGTATTGCTAAACAGGCAGAGGAGGATGCTGTAATGGCTCAGAATTATTTCATCTCTCCTCTGTCTACTCAGATAAGAACACCTCTCACGTGCCTGCTTTGGATTCTACCTCCTAAATAATAAAGTTCAAGGCTTTTTTTTTTTTTTGGACACCAAAAATGATGGCTGGGCCAACAGATGAGCACATGCCTTAGAAGGGTAATTCAAAACTGTATTTCATGAAGACCCTGGGTCACAACTGCCAATGGAGGTATTCTCTTTGTACCAGAGAACCTACATGAAATTCTCTGAACTTGTTGGACCAGAGCCTCAGGTATAGACAGTTCTGGGATCTCTGAAAATTCTTGCAAATCTAAAGATCCTTGAGGAAGTTGTGTAGCATATGAGACAGATGAGATGAGGTTTCTTGAGGGGATTTCTCCTATTCTAATTCCTTTTCTTTGTACTTTACTGTACTTTGTACTGTAAAGCATTTTAGCTTTTTTATGTACATTGCTTAGCTTTACCTGTCTCTATTTCAGTATATTTACAATAGGCTCTGTGAAAAATAGAAAAATTAGTTGTCTAAGACTTAAAAGTATGGAAATCAAAATCCCACCATTATTGGTTAAAATTAGCATAATTATAGCCCTTCTAATGTGAAAAAAGTTATAAAATGCTAAAGAAACAGACATTCTTTTGCCATTGAATATAAAAAGTTGATTTAGTGAATTCAAAGTGGACAAATGGATTTCTTTTTCAAAAGAATGTTGACAAATCATTATCGGATTTGTCTCTTGATTATTGCAAAGATAACAACATATAGTATTCTTTATATTAGTAATAATATATGCACCACACCCTGCTACTTGCCTGATGTTGAAATTCTCCCAGTGTTTTATAGAAATTCAGAAAGGATCTGCAGGTTCATTTTGCATAACTTTTGCAGAGTAAAGGGAATAGTATTTATTTGTTGCTCCCCCACAGAATCTAATAATTAGCTGCTTGACTAGAATATGCTTTGGAGGGGAAAAAACAAAACAAAGCAAACAAAAAAACCTAAATAAATACAACATCATCGTCATTTACTCATTTAATAATCCCTCAGGATAAAAACCCACTTCATCACATGGTGAGGTGATAAACTACAACCTCTATTCCAGGTATTCAGTTAATTTCTAGGCAAAGTTTCTCTCTCATGACCTTCAAAGACCACAAAGACCTTTACTTTATCCTTTTATAGAGCATGATTGAGTAATCTCTTAGGTGGCATTCTTCAATATTTTCATCTGAAGTAATTTTTGTGGCTTTTCTATAAACCCTGAGTGATCTTTCAATATTTTTCAGCAGATCAGACTTCAGAGTAGCATAGACTATACCAGATATGAGCTTACTAGCTGTGCATATGGTAGCCTCTTCTCTCTGTTTATTGCCTTAGCTCTTTCAGCTTCAGTTTCACACAAAGCGATGCATTGTACACAAGCAGATAAGCACATAAAACATACACACAAACTTCTGTTGGCAGCAGTTGTTTTGCTCATCTTTTGGATGCACAGCTACTGCAAACAAAGGCAAGGAGTAAATCTCAGTTTTACAAACAAGGGAGGTGCTTGATTAACCTGCCTAAACCCTTAGGTTCTCCTGCAGAACTTGGCTGACAGTTTTTCAGTGTATGACAGAGCTCTCATGACAAAAAGAGAGTATATGCCCCTTGTCCTCAGCTATGTATATAGAGACTCATCTTGAGGAATGGCTGAAGAACACAGCACTTTAAGGAGCCTCTTGAAACCTATTAGGTTGGTATTCCTGGGATATGGTAGGGTTGTCTGCAGGGTACAGAAAGTCAGACCTCATTACAGAAAACATCCTTCCAAAGAAGACTTCCAAATATATTTTTCTTCAAGAAGCAACAAGTAGTTAAAGCAGCTGATCATACTGAACAGTTCATCATCTGTATCCACTTAATATCAGAAGATTTATAGAAACAGGTGATCCTAAACTTATAGCTTTGAGCACAAAAAACGTATGTTTGAATTTTTATTCTATCCTAAAAGGAATAGTTTATCCACATAAGTCTTATCAACAGTTTGTTTAATTCCTTTTTTTTTTTTTTTGTGGCATATCCAAGTAAAAAACCACCAACTCTAGTTTGATTTTATTATTTTCATTAATTTCTACAGAAACAGTACAGAAACTGGACAAAAAGAGAACACAACCGCCTATAAGAATGGTGGTCAACTTGAGCTCCTTTGCTTCTGTTGTTTGTGCCATTTACAAGTACACTTGTGAAATGTATGTGTAAGTAGACTTGTGGTACATCCTCTGGACGCACCACTGTCCATCTACCTTAGAAATACATCATGAAAAACACATTTAAAATGTGCTTCAAGTCCAAAACAGAGGGCTAGTTTACAGAAATACAAAGAAGTCACAGAATCACAAAATATGCTGCATTGGAAGGGACCCATCAGGATCACTGAGTTCAACTCCTTTCCCTGTTTCTGATGCTTAAGGAATCAGATAAACACATTTGTCAGACATTTCTCAGTAGCAGGGTAGGAATTCAGAATGTTCAAGGACATTTTTCAGTCCTACTGTGGTTGATCTTCATTTTCAAATGCCTCAATAACTTTGAAAACCAATTCCAGAATAAGTAAAGCTATTGTGTTAATAAAATAGAAATTTAGGAAGATTTCTGCTGCAGACTTTACTAAGTACCCACTAGACACATTGCAGTCACTGGAATGAAAGATTTTTAGAGAGAGAATAATATGAGAGGAATATTTCAAATAAAATTTAATCTCTCCCTTGGCTCAAAGAAAGCAGACAAATCAATACTTTTCTCAAATTTAAGTAAGATATACGCCTCAAATTAGGTAGAACAACACACTGGGTCTTTGAAGAGCATCATAAGATGGAATAAATATACTTTCAGTGATAAAAAGCACAACTTAAATGCTTCCGTTTTTAGTGTAGAAGTCTTTCCCAAAGTCACATTCTAAGGAAAAAACTAAGCTGCCACAAGAGTTATTGGCTAGATGAAAACTTTGAAATTAATTTTCTGTCATGACATTCACACAAAGCATTGTGTGGGGGTGAGTGGTTCTTACTGCGAAGGTGTTGGCAGAGCCTTGACTGTCTCATTTAAGTGCCTCTGCATCAAGGACTTTTGGTAACCCTGTCATCAAGTTGCTTTCTGTCTTACATGAAATATATCACCATTCAGTGCAACAACTCAACATCCAAGTCTAATGCGATTTCTTTGACATCTCTATAACTAAAATTCATTTGCTCAAAATTTGTACTACACTGCAGAATTCCATGGGTGAATATCTCTAGAAATTTTTATTGGGGGTTTTCTGATATTCATTTTAAGCTGTAATAAAGATTCTTTGGTGCAAGGAGTGTTACGCTTAGAAGTTACGCATTTGTGTTTTGAGTGGGAATCAGTACTGATTAAGGAGAACTTAAAGTAGAAGTTGCATAAACTCAGCTTGAGGAATTGACCCGTTAGCCAAAGTATTTAAAATAAAATTACCTGACATGAGGTAGGGCAGTCAAAACCTTGCATTTGTGGCAAAAGAGAAACCTCTATTTTCCTGGTCTGTTCTCCACTCTTGACATGCACTTTCCATCTGCTCTGCAGCTCTTCAGGCTCCGCTGGAGCTAATTTTGTTCACTATTCTGGAAGAAAAATAAACCAGCAAGAAAAGAATGACAGTTTTCCTTGAATTCAGTGAGTTGAAGTAGCAAATGATGGACTTTAGTGAAAACCAAGGCTAATGTGAAGGAAGATGTCTGGCAGCATGACCAGGAGCAGAGCAGGAGGAAAGGGGAGACAAGCTGGTGTGTGTTGGAAACAGCCAAAGTGAGTCACAGAGACACAGTTCTGTCTTTCACAGCTGGAGTTCCCCTGTCAGGGCTGCATCCACTCCTTAGTTGCTGTATCAGTTTTATTTTTCTCTTGAAATACAGCCAAAGAAGAGGATAGGGCAGCTGTGATCTTGATTTAGTTGGGTAGGTCAACTCTTTAACCAGGTACAGGAACACCTGCTTGCACAACCTTGACAAGTTTCAAGGAATACATAGATTTCCACATTGTAGTACTCCCAGAGAGCAATATAGTTTTAACTTTTTGTAAAAGATAGTGGCTAATGTCACATGCCAAAGGATTTCAGGTTCCTAAGAAATTTTAACTTTTTTGCCCCCTCCTCCTTTTTTTTTTTTTTTTAATGGTCTTGCCCTTTGCTCTCTTTTTAGGTCCTCTGAATTATAGTGTAACAAGATGTAAATCCTGAAGAGGCCATTGCAAGATAACAAAACAGTTCCCAAAGTTTAGGAGGCACCCCATAGCCTAGAATGTGGGATTTTGTGTTAGGAACTGACTGAGCAGTTCCTGCAGCCTCTCTAATGTTAAACAGCTGCTGGGGAACCTGGACACTGGTCACATGGGAGTTTCCTGTGTGTGCAAGATTGCCTTTAATTCTGAAATACTCACTTGGATCTCTGGCTACAGGAACCTACCATTTTAGGTGTATAAAACTCAGCCTAGCATCTCCCGCACTTTAAAATCCTATCCTTAGAACCCCAGTGAAGCTCAAAACCTTTTGAGTAATAGTTTGTCGTTCATTTAAGCATCTTAGGTATGCTGCAGAGTTTCCAAAATCAAGCTTGCTTTTGCTTGAGAAAAAAGCAGAAGAGGACACAGAGCAGCAGAGAACTGAATGTGCCTCAGTGTAGTGCCTAAAGCAGCCCAGGAGGCACCCAGACAGCCCCTTGGAGGATCAGCACAGCCCTCCAGAGTGCTCTAGCTCAGTCTTTTCCCTGCAAGGTGAGATAAAAAGATAATTTCTCCCTCTACAGTGAGAAAAAAAGAGAGTTGCCTCTTATCTCAATAGACACTTGCTGCATCAGATCCCTCAACTTGAGGCGTAAGGGCAAATTATTCTTTTATAATGATGCAATCTCCTTCAGCACGACTCCCCGATCAGCTTTCATCAAATGATAACGGGCACCTGACAGATGCAGTTACCAGGCAACCCCGTGCTCCTACACCAGCTCTCCTGGCTCAGCTTCCTCATTATCCCAGCTGCTTGTATTTCAGAGGCCTGACACCTCAGTCAGGGCCTTCCCTTTGTTAGCCCTGTATGAGGCTGTGTATTAATTTTAGTCTAAACCAGAGAGCAGGCAACATGAGGAAGGACTGATTTAGCAGTCCAGGCAGAAACTGCTGTTTGCAACAGGGTGCTGTCCCTAAGCTGCTCCTCACCATGGCCAGGGTAACAGTAAGTGGAACTAATGTGATTGCACGGTCCAGTTTTGGTGCCAATTGTGTTTCAAAAGCAAGCCTCAATTAAACTTATGTGCTGTTAAAGAGCTGAGCATATGTTTATGCAGCTGACCTCCCCATTTGTCACCTTTGGTACCTGGAACAACTCTTTGCCTGAGGTACTTTTCTCAAAGAAAATTATCATATTTGGAGGACTCCAGGGACAGACAATGTTATTTATATTAGATCAGGGAGTAATTTGAGTTTAGAATAATTGATGCAAAAAAGCAACAGAAAACCTGATTAAAAAATCACTAATAATCCATGTAACTACAGGCATTGTGTTTTGTTTAGTTTTATATCAGGAAAGCTATATGGCAGGCTAGGAGACCATTTTTGGGTCACTAGCTGTCTGATATTTATAAATGCATGAACTTTGCATGAGACTGTATTACCTCAGCCTGATCATCTCCATATCCATTCACCCTCTCAACTGAAAGAAACTAACAAGTACCACTTGCAAAGGATTTGCATATGATTTGTGAAAACCTGCTTCCTGGGACCTGAGACCACAATAAGAGTTCACAACTGAACTGCCTTCTAATAAGCAGTAACTTTTGAGTATTACTAACAAAACCATCAGTCCAGTGAAATCTGGGAAATTTCAGTGAAGCATTAGGTTTTATTTTTTTTCAGACACAAAATTAGGCAAAGTAATATCATTAAAGTGAAAAAGCTCATAATTCAGAAAAGAATATGTGAAGGATGAAAACAAAGTCTAATAAGGGTATTCTGATGTAAGCAAAGCCAAGGGGGAGGAGAGAGCAAGTTTCAATTCTTCCTTTCAGCTCTGCCAGTTTAACAAAGACCACTTTATCCATCATTGTGGGGATGGGGCTGAGCTTTACTTGCTGATTTTTTCAACTAAGTCTAAAACTTGTGCCAGCAAATGCCTCTTTTTCACAAGAAAAGTGGTTTCCTGTATTATATATGCATATTTGGAAGACTGCCAAAGCATTAGATGTCCATGAAGAGATAATAAAGACCATGTCTACATGCACTACCAACTGTAGATCTCTGTCCTTTCTTTAACTTTTGCATTGTTCTTAGGGAAGGGCAGAAGAGTAAGCTGAATTGTTCCCACTGCCAGTTAGCCACTTTCTCAGAAAGTGATTTTTTTGTTAAGGCAAACTTGTTCACTCTTGTTTGCAGACAGCTAAACCTCAGACATGTAGGAAGGTTCAAAAATTGAGAGATGGGATGAGAAGGAGAAAGGGAAAGATGGTGAATTTGGATCATCATTCAAATGGTGTTCATTATATAAAACAA
Source organism: Brachypodius melanocephalos (assembly GCA_013398615.1). Classification (NCBI taxonomy): domain Eukaryota; kingdom Metazoa; phylum Chordata; class Aves; order Passeriformes; family Pycnonotidae; genus Brachypodius; species Brachypodius melanocephalos. The sequence continues at coordinate 44,468,719 of VZSR01003807.1, read as the reverse complement.
GGATGAAAAGGAAGATGAAAAGTGCAGCTTCAGTTTTAGCAGACTCACTTGTTTGTCTTTAACAAGGGAGAGGGCTTCAGGCTTTTTCTTCTCCCTTCTCAGTAATTTTTATGCACATATAAACAGTTCTTGTAAGAATGCCTAAGTGCACTGTATTCCCACAGGTATCACTGGATCTGTTACACCTTCAGATTTATGAATAAAATGTTTAATAAATCACTCCACAGAGATAAGGCAGTTTCTTCTTAGCAACACAAATAATATTAAACTGGAAAGTAAATAAGGAAAGCAACATATTGTAGAATCATAGAATAGTTTGGGATGGAAGGGGCCTCTAAAAGTCAGCTGGTCCAACCCCCCTGTCATGAGCAGGGATGTCATTAATCCAGTCAGGTTGCTCAGAGCCCTGTCCAGCCTGACCTTGAATATTTATGGGGATGGGGCATAAACCACCTCTCTGGGCAACCTGTTCCCATGTTTCATCATCCTCATTGTGAAACATTTTTTCAGACATCTAATCTAAATCGACTCTCTTCTAGTTTAAAACCATTCCTGCTTGTCCTATTGCAACAGATCCTTCTAGAACATTGATCCCATCTGTCTTATAGACATCCTTTAAGTACTGAAAGGTTGCATGGTGGAAATAGAATTGGTATGTTATTTTTTTTCTGTTTATTATTTTGCTCAAAATGGAACTTTAATTTCTAGTATATGTGTATTTTTTAGGAAAAAGTTTTAAATGCTTGGCATTACTATACTCTTTTGCACTCTGTGTTGGAGTACAAAGAGGCAAATAAGATATCCTGACAAAGTTATTCCTTATTTATTATACCTTGTATTTAATTTGTCATCATATTTATATAGCTGCAAACACAATGGAGCATAACAAAAATATGTGAAACAAAAACTGTTCTTGAATGTAGTGACTCAGTGCCATTAATTTTGACAATAACATTGCAGTGTTTTGACTTGTTTCCACAATTGCTTACATGCAAAAGCTATAATTCAAGCTTTTCTAAAGAATAGATTTAACATGTGAAAAAATTACCACATGTAGCTGTAACCCTCCCACAAGGATTTGTATGATCACACAACTTTAGATGAGGAAGGAAGGGATGGGAAGACATGATCAGACTCTCGTATTGTTAGGCAATTTGATTGTATTTTTCCTTTCTTTCTGTTACTTCATCTCTCTCTTTTTTTTTTTTTAATTAACATGGTGGTTCTAAGAATGAGCTTGTTTTCCTACCTATAATTTTTTCTTATCTTGAAAATTAGGTCACTATGCTATAGTGAAATGCTATAGTAAAACTGGAAGCTGATTGAAGGAGTACTCAGGCTTACAAAAAATACTGCTAAGAGATATAGATTAACTATTAAATAGCAAAATAAAAGCAAAATAACTCCCTCCAGCTCTGTTGTGTGGAATGATAGAAAATAGAATTGTGTAGCACATCCAGTTGCCATCTCTCTCACCAGCCATCAGCTGAAATAACAAACTGTAACTTCTGATTAAGTAAATACGGAAAGTGACCTAGAATATTTGATTTTTTTTTTAAAGAATACTTACTTCTGTATTGCACAATACAAAAAAGAAGAGGTCAAGTCTTGTAAGTCTGAAAACTGTATGAATGATTACTGAGACAATTCTTATAATGACAGAGGTCACTTCAAAAACAGAGAGTGTTTTTTCCCAAGCTTCAGTTCTGTGTTACAATACAGAGGAAAGGGAAGAAACCAGAAGTAAAACAGTAAACCATACCTCTTGCAAAAAAGGGGAAAGCTAAAATGTTGGGAGTGCAGCATCAGAGGGAAAACAGCTGTTACCTAAAAGTGTTTTGTCTGCTTGTCTATTGCCTTGGAAATTTTGTATTTCTTCCTCTTTTCTCCACCATACAAAAGATGTCACAGAAGGAAAACAAAGACACACTGTAGATCTTTTCCTTCGAAGTCATAGCAGGCAAAGGTAAGGTTTTTCTTCTGATGATATAAAGCAAATACAGTGTGTACAGGTGGACATGGCAGAAAAAATATGCTGCCTTTTAGCATGAAAATGTTGCAGATAGGACATTTGTCAAATATAGGAAACATTCCACATGACACATTTTAAGTGTCTTCACAAGCAGATTCCCAGATCTCTAAAATGCTTGATTATTTCTGTTTGAAGAAGGCATCCTTGGGTGCTTTCCTCCCCTATATCTATCCTGCCATCAATCCTTGATTTTTACCCATTATTTCTTTTAAAATGTGACAAAATAGAAACAAATGTGGAATATATGACTTTATAAATTGCAGCTTTTCCCCCTGATGTCCCAGTTCTGGCTGGGACAGCATTAATATTCTGCCTGGTAGCTGATACAGCACTGTGGTTTGGATTCAGTGACAACAATGTTGGTAACACTGATATTTCAGTTGTTGCTAAGTTGTGCTTGTTCAAAGTCAAGGACTTTTCCATCTCCCATGCTCTGCCAGCGAGGCTGGGAGGGAGATTGGACAGGTGACCAAACCAGCTAAAAGGACATTGCATAGCTCAGAATGTCATGCCCAGTGTATAAACTGGGGGGAGCAGGCCAGGAGGCACTGGCCACTGCTTGGGGACAGGCTGGACATTAGTCAAAGCACAATCGGCAATTGTTTTGTGCATCACTTGTCCTTGGGCTTTATTTCTTTCTTTCTTTCTCTTCGCTGTTCCCCTTTTAAT
>VZSR01003807.1:44315919-44465918 GCA_013398615.1 Brachypodius melanocephalos | reverse complement strand
GTTTTTCCAGTTTTTATCCCCATCCCACTGGTGGGGTCAGGGGGTGAGCAAGCAGCTGCATGAGACATAGTTGCCAGCTGGAGATAAACTATAAAAGAATACAAAAGTAAAAATAATTAGCAGAAGATTGTAGTACATATATGTACACATTTTCTATATTTTAATAGCCTATTTACAAGTTATCCTGAATATTGATTTCCAGAAGTCAAAAATCCCTTTAGATCTAGACCAAAAGGGTGCTGCAAACTGCTAACTGGCTTAGAATCAGGCAACTTGAGTTTCTGGACTGTTTTAATCAGGTCAAATACATGGGGAATCACTGAATTTATAGTTTTCATTCATCCTTTTTCCTTCCTGAAATGCAGATGTTTTCTATTACTAAAACCTACAGATAAAATTATTTTCAATTTGTTTCAAAACCACCAGCACATAAGAAAAGAGTAATGTTTTATTCTTCAAGAGCAGCACAATAGCTCTTGCTTCATACAAGATTTTAAAAATGTGAAAATAGGAACACACAAATTGCTTAAATCTAGACAGAAGGCTGGAAATCAAGCTCTTAAGTTCTTGTAAAATTGGAAGATTGTACCCATTAGGTTCTTGAATTTTGAACTGATTGAAATATTCAGTGGTATGAGAAACAAGTTGGTTTCTGATTGCAGGTTTTTGTCTGCAACTGGAGAAAATCCTAAATTAGAGAGATATATCGCATGCATGGAATAGCATCTGCATCAAGCTTCAATTACACAACCTAACTGGCTTGTTTCAGGTCTTCTAGAAGTATTTATTTTGAAATATTTTCTTGGACAGATTGATTAGAATCAAGAGTACCTCCATAAGCTGCCAAATTCTAATACTTCCTAGGAGTGTACAACATTTCTATATCTGAGCAATTAGGGATTCTATTCACAATGATTGGACTTTTCAATCAGTCAGAGGAATTTCATAATACTGCTGTATTTGAATCTTATGGAGATATTCTCAATTGTAAACCACTAGAGATGTCTAAATTTAGCCTGATTCCATCCCAAGAGAATCAGTGCTATTACATAAACCCACAGGGGTTTTTTTCAGAGTGAATAGAAGAGGTAGGAACCTTAGGCTTTCAGTAAGAAATTCTGTTCAATTTTCATATAAATTTATTTCTTTTGCTGAGTGTTTGGTGCTAGAGATTTTGGAATTGATTTATGTTACTTTTAATACAAGCCCTTGACACCTGCTTGGGATTATATATCCTTTAATGCTAGTTCCACATTGAAGCATAGTGAAAAAGGATAACAGGTAACACGTACAAATTTCTTGAAGATGAAGCTGACATCTTGAAGTTTACACATTATCATTTAGTTCCTGAAGGGTGAAAGAAGATAGAACTTGCATTTAACGTTCTGTCTAAAGTGTATTCCTACCATGTAGTGTATTTGGACATTTTGCTCAATAATTCTTGGACAGGTTGCAATTCACAACTAAATCCCAATATCAGTTTTTGGAGATTGAATGGAGGCTGTAACAAGGGCTTACCTTGCTCTGCTGGGTGATCTTGGAATTTAAAAATATCTGAGCAGAAAGTGAAATACCTACCTTAATGTAGTAATAATGTAGGTCTTGATGTGATGATCTCTAATGTATTTCATTATCTCACTATCATCTTCACTGAACACTGTATCTTTCATTGTTCCTTTTCTTCAGTCAGTTCAAACAATATATGTTGCTATGCAAAACTTTTGTGCTTTTCATCTTTCTCTCTGTCTGCTAATCCTCTTGTTTTGAATAGGATAATTTCAATATTTATTTTTGAGTAGAAATATTTGAGTTTTGAAGCTTTATATTGCTTTATCTCGGTGACTTACTCTTATTTGGTCTTTGTTGTTAATCAGTACCATTTCTGAGAAATATAAGTAAATATTAACAGCTTTCAGCAGTAGCATTTTGATGGTAGAACCTCAATGTAAAAGATTACATTTAGTAAATGTTTGTTCGTAATTTAAAATTTTAAAAAAAATAGGTCTTCTCTGTTCTTTCTGTTATTAAAAATATTCTGGTTGAAACCCCAAAGTTGTACTCTTCCTCTGCACCAGTTTAGAGAAGGATGTAGTTTAGCTCAAATCCACAGGCAAATAGACTCTCAGACAACACTGTAAACCCCAGTCTTCTTTCTCCCTCATGCAGTATTGCTCTTCAATTCAGTAAATAGCTGAGTCTGATGCTCTCTTATTCTTCAAACACAAAAATCTATGTGTGCATATTACCTAGGATTAGAAAACTGTTCTTTTGATACTAAAGCAAGCAAGTGCAGTCTGTTTACAGGTACCTTACAGTTTCAGGAGAAATTTGGTCTGCCCTTAGAGTAATGATGTCTCACTTCATTTTTAAAGTAAAAGCAGCAAAATAATTTCATAGCACATGTCAGATGTTATATGTTTATGTCAGGTAATAGCTACAATTTTAATTACATGTATGCCACTGCACTTTTCATTTAATCCAAAAGTTCTTCAGTGCATTTAAAACTAACTTCCACTGGATTAAAATTTTACTTCTCCTGACAAGAATTTCACTCTTTATGCAGATCCCTGCTCCTGTTTTTGAGCATGACAGCATTTGCTGGTCACATCACCAGTCTGGAGGTAGAAATATATCCTCCATTTATGCCTTTGCACACCGTAGAAGAAAGATAAAAGCAAATTGTTCCTGGCAGCTGTAGTGTCAGTAAACAGAGATTTTTGTAAAGTTACATATTTACAGTGGTGTGTCAGCTGGCCAGAGGGTCTGTTAGTCATGTTCATTTCTGTGGTCTGATCCTGCTGTCATGAAAAAATACAGAAAAGCTCATATTGATTGAGAAGGAGTTAACTTGCTGCTATAATGACACTGCTGACTAAATGGCTGTGGTTAAATTATCAGGAGTAATTGGAGAGAATGAAGGAGGAAAACAAACATGGAAAAACATGATCCAGTGAAGCAATGAGAGCTCTCCTACAAAGTGCATCTGCCATTTGTAAAAGTTACCCTCCATGCCAGAGCTCTCAGAGGTACATTGATTTCCTCATGAATTTCAATAGTTTCTAATCACAAAGAAATCATTCAGCTTGCCTCTGTGACTAACATAAATATGTGAGAATAAGATCAAAGTACTATATACACTGATAAAATTCAGTCAAATTTTTAAATTGCCCTTGGGCCAGTAAACTAATAAGATATAGTGACCCACTTAAGCAGCTTGTAGGAGAAAAATTCCTGCATAAAGTCAGCAAAACCCCCTTTCTTTGCTGAGATGGTAGCTGTAGTGTGCTAAGCCTGCTTTTTTTCAGCAGCACTGTCTTCTTTAAATGTATGGTTTGGCAGTGTATTGCTTAGAAGCTATGGAGTTAAGCCACCTAATTTACCAGCTGTGAAAATGTTTCACTGAAAGATTTCACTGTATTTGGACAGTTTATATTTAAGTGCTGAACAACTTTTTTTTTTTTTTTTGTAATAATGATTGTGTATGGGCCTTGATATACTTTAAAATACAAGAAAAAGATTAGGAACTTTGTGTGTTTAGGATAAATGAAATATACAATAGTGCAAATACCAAAGACAAATTAATGTTCCTGTAAAATTCAATGTTTTTTTCCAATACTTACTACTTTGTGGTACCAGGGAACTATAGCCATGGAACTCTTATGCCTATCATTAATACATACCGCAAAAATCCATGATGAGGTGGATTTGTGGCCAGAATATGGGTATAGGTGGGAAAATAATCAGTGTTATAGTATGATAGTTTGAGACAATATTAAAAAAAAAAAAAAAAGAGATTCTACATGTGTAAAAAGCCCCCAAATGTTACTCTCAGGTGAAATAAACCAAACTTTCCCCCTCCTATAGCCAAAGCTTATAGGAAGACTGGGATTAATTGCAAAGGTAATTTTTTCTGAATGCCAATGCAGCTAAATGCTGTAGCACAGGACTACAGGCAGATGTTAAATCCATTTATGTAGCAAATGTGATTGCTGAAGGCCTGAACTTTGCATAGACTTCATAGAGATGATGGGTAAAAGCCCAAAGAGCACATGCCAGCTAGTCAGGGGTTGCAGGAGCTATTAGTAAGACCTCAGTCTTTACAATGGGCGAATGAGTGACAGTGGAGTGGCAGATGAGCACTGTGGGTTGTATCTGTAGGACAGATCAAATGGTCCCTCAGTGAATTTAAGAGGGTGACAATTATCAAAGATCTTGCTATTTTGAGGAGCATTTGGAAAAAGAAGAGGGAAGATCTCCATAAGTGATTTAGGTGCCTAAAGTAAACGCTGTACTATCTCAGCTTGCCAGTAAGAATCTTTCCTCTAGTCATACAGTAAAAATCATCTGGGAAAAAAATGTCCACAAAGCCCTTCTAAATGCAGCAGTGTTTTCTAGATACTAAATTACAAGCTGAGATAACCCAAGAGCTGCACAAGGAGTTTAAAGACATGTGAAATATATGCAACTTGTTTAAAGATCATTAAAGTAATATCACATGAGATAAGCTGCTGATGTTTATGGAACACACATAACCTCTCAAAAGCTGTATCTTGTTCTGCAGTATACAATTTGGCAGCACCTTCTTGTAACAGTGTTTTAAGGGTTATATCTTTTGCTTGGCACACAGAGAATGAAGCACGAAAATTCCATTAACAGTAATAGAAGCTGTGTGTCTAATTTCTCATTAACAGTTCTGGTTAGTGTACACTCTTTAGTGCTAAGGCATGGGTTTAGTGTAGTCTCCTCTTTCTTTAATTACAAAATGCTCTCCAAACCTATAAAACCTTTACACCTATTAAGTCCTGTAATTTTAAAAATAATTCACCCATAGATTATGTAATTCAGAATTTTTTTCCTTGACTGGCATTAAATTATACTATAGGTTCTGCAAATGGATAACATAAAGACTGATTTAGAAGGTGGCTGTGTACCAAAGCTTTAGTTACATTTCTTGCACCTTAAGCACAAATTAATTTGTTATAATCTTTTTTCTTCTAAGTTTTTTTGAACTTTTTTGTATCATTTAAAATTCTGTTTCATATGACGCAAAGACTAACATCTTTTAAGTGGAGCTGTAAACCTCAGTATGTACAGAAAGGCATACATGTGTGATACCTATATCCCCTTGCCTTCAGCTATGTGTTTGAAAAATACTTATCCCATTTGGAAGAGGAAAGAGTACTTACAGATCTAACACAGTCTCACTTAGTCACCTATTATTTATGAGACTGCTTTAGGCAAGTGTTTTCAGACATGCCTACCTGGAGCTAGTCATATTTTTTGTATGTAGGCAATTTGACAGCAACCTTGCTTAGATAAGTGACTGCCTTCATTGCCTGTATTGCTTTAGATGCAGGGGAAAGTAATAAGCGTTTTGTCAAAAAACTTCACACGTGGACCTTAGCCTTCTGTGTTCCATAGGGCCATTTATATGTTTAAATATGCCTGGAAACTTCAGTTTGCTTGGTAAATGAATCCCACAGATTATTACAAGGATTTGAAATTGCAACTCCTATTTTGTAATATTGACCTACTTTTTTACAGCTTACAATTTTAATATAGATGTGTGAAATAGCAATGATTATGAAATGGAGAACATCAAACTGAAAGTTAACCAGTCAATAAATATATAAATGATGATACTGAGCTCTCCTAAGAGAAGGGGTACATAACACTGAATGCCTTATTTTTATAACAGCCACCACTATCTTTTCTGATAAAATGCTGTGAAAGGAATCAGTGTGTCAAAAGAGTATGTTTTGCAGCCCATAAAGCAACAAAGCATTTCTTCATGGGTCAACCTTAGCTTACACTGTAGATAAAATTACACTGACCTTTTATCTGTATTGACAAAGATTTCATTCAACAGAACTGATTTCTGACTTCTATACTTGAAAAAGTTGTATACTTCGACACCTTGGCAATCAGACCTTTTCAGCCCAGACAAAATACACAGGCAGCTGGGGGAAGATGTTACAAGCTCGCTTTGAAGATCAACAAAGATTTTTGCTTTAGAGAATACTGACAGGCTTCTAAGGTTTTTATACTGCTGTGGTTTTATTCCAGTTGTTCTTCTCTTCTCAACACTTTTTTTTTTGTTTTTGTTTTTTCAAAAATGGGCATAAATATAAGAGGTTTATCAAAGTTTGTGTACAACTTTGAAATCTGAAGTTGATCTGATTTTCTTTTTAGAGTTTGTATGGAAAGGACTAAACATTAGTGTTTCTTATTCCTTAGATTTCTTTCTCAGGTTTTCAGATATTCTAAATGTATCAAAAGCATAATTAAATTGTGAACCAGAGAACAGCCAGATACTATCATCCATCAACTTGTCAGTGGATACCAAGCAGAAGCATAATCTATTTTATGTGCTGCTAGCTTGTCTCTTGTCAGTCCAGTGCCTACAAACCCTATATTAATGAGTCAGATAAAGCCCTTGCTTTTATGATATCACATAACCCTTCCTATATACTTAAAAAATATATTTTAATAGTATGTGGACTGTTTGGCTTCTAAAAAGTGTATAGTATGTGTCATCATAGATACTGGATTAATATCTAGGAAGCTCTATTTCTATTTCTGCCTTCATCTCTTATTCACATGGGTACTTTAGATATAGAACTGAACTACTGAATATTTCAGCTTCCCATCTTTAAAAAATGAGAATACTTTTGGAAAACATTTGCTACAGTAATTTAGTGTCTGTGGGTTGGATCTGCCATAAAAGTGCTAGATATTAAGCACGGTTTCACCTCATGAAAATGAGACTGGGGCAAGCACTTACTGAGAATGTTGTTGTAAGTAAAGTGCTGCGATGTACACTTCTAAAATGTAGAAATGTTTTTGGTCACTTGGGTGGAGTGTTTTCCTTAGTCTTTCCTATCTCAGTCAAACCATAATTGCTACTGAGTTGCTGAAAATCTGGCAGTAAAATCCAAGCTGTTCTCCTGAGTCCCTTGTTTGAAATATTGACAAATTCATTTGGAAAAAGGTTTTTTTTATTACTATTATTATATTAGTATTAATTTTCTCAAATGACTGTCATAATTCTGACATTTGTCTGGGCTTACATCATTTAATACTTGTGTCCGTAGTTGGTGGCTGATGAAGAATACTCTAGGATGAAATTTAACTTGATATATGCAATGGAAAATTGTGTTAAAAAACATTTTATTAAGCTAGGACTTTAAAAAAGTCAGATCCTCAGCATAAGAATATTATGTAAATCAGGTCAATTTTTTCCAAGCAGTGAAAAATAATGTCAGAAAATACATATTTTAGCATAAATTATTTAGTGAAAAGTTCAGTTCTTTTATAGTAGTGTGCCTGAAGCATTCAAATATGGGCATTTCGTCTGGTCATCATTAACACATGCCATAGGAGATTTAATTTCCTTCCAGACATTATTTTTAAGACTTTTGCCATTCAAGATGGGTTTTTTCAGTAACACAACTTTTCTTCCATTATTCTCTGTCAATATTCATGTATATTCTTGCAACCTGTATCAACCAAGTTTATTGGCAGTTACACTTTAAAGTGGTTTTAAATTGTTTAGAAATTTTAAAGTCTGTTGTAAAAGCACTGTAAGTCTTTCTAGGAGAAGAGGAGGAGATGAATGAAGAAAAGGATCACTGAAGGATTGCAGAGAAAATGTCTGTCCTTTCTATTGTTTCCAACAGGAAACAGCCATATTCCAACTTCTTTCTTCCTTAAAAAAATGAAATTAAGCATTACATTTTTATTTTTCTCTGCTTATAAAAGTAAGTTTTGAAATTCTAAACTGTCTGCATACATGTATCTGGGAAATTATTTTTAGTTACAGCTGAAGAATTCAATTGACAATTTTAGCCTACCAGCAAACTTTAAAAATAAAGCTTTGGGGGGAAAAAAAGCCATTTAAATTCTTTATTTTTTTTGTACATAAGGAAAAAAATCCTCCAAAAACAATTACCAAATTAACATCATATATGCATAATATGAGGGCTGGAACAGACCATAGAAAGTCATCTTAGTCTACTTCTGTATTCCAGGCTAGTCTGTAATGACACTTATTCTTGACATGCATTTCCTGAACTTCTCCTTTACAACAACACCATCACCACCACAATCCTTTTTCAAGTGTTCATGGGCAATATATTCCAATGCGACATAACTCTTGTCATTGGCAAGTTTTTACTAGTTTTGTTTGAATCCTTACTGCCACTCAATTTCTTTTTATTGTAGCTGTTCCTTCTTCTATCAGTTATGAATATAGGAAAAATATTTCCTTATTTTTGGTGAGAATTTTTTTACATCCTTGAGCATTACTATCCTATTTTCCTCCTTGTGCAGCTGAGCAAATTCAGTTGTTTCAGTCTTCGTTAGCAGATAAGACATTTGGTCTGATCATTCTTATTATCATCATCCTTTAGCTGGTACCTATCTCCTTCTTGCATTGCAGTGCCTAAAACTGTCCATTATTTGAAGTCTTACCCATATTGAGACTATAAACAAGATGAATTCATGTGGTATGCAGGATGCATTCCTGTCTAACCAACACAGTATGCTGTGTGCATTCTTCATAGAAGTGGGATATTTTTTACCCAGCAGAAGACCTACTTAGCAATTTCTTTTACTGTGCCTTATGGTGACATAGTTGATTTTTTCCATGTAGATCATCTTGCATTTCTCTTTTGAATGCATTTCCTTTCTTTTTAAAAATTCCTCCAACTTTCAATATACTCTTGAGGTCTAATCCTGGCTTCCAGTGTATCTGAAATATCTGTGCACTAGTCTTAATAAGAACTTTAAATTTCCCATCATAAATGTTGTTAATGAAAATATTTTAAAAATTGACACCAAAGTAAGTCAGCAAGCCTGTGATATATCCTTCCACATCTATAACAGATCACTAATACTTAGTGAATATTGTTATCTTGTCAGCTTTATATCCACCCCTACAGCTAACTTATTTTTTGTCTATTTCCTATTAAAGTTCCATTTATTCATATTCTATATACACCTTTCTTTTAATAAGCATCTGTTATTTCATTACATCATTACCTTAATTATCCTGCATTTGCATACCAACATCTAAAGCATCAGATTAATCCCTGCTGTCTTCTTGACAAAGCCTCTGATTACGTCCCACTCTTTCTCGTTTCTGTGTCCATTTCCTAGTCCATGCACCTTTTACTTTAAAGACTGAGAGGAAAGCATAGCAAAGTGTAAGGGCAATATGGAACTGTAGGATCACTGTCACAGAAAGGTGTTTGGAAGACACTCCAAAGATCTCCCCGTGTATCTGGTCCGAGCAGGAGCGTTCCGGCTCTAGGTCAGAGGAGTCATGGCTTTATCTGCCTAAGTCTTGGAAACCACCAGAGATGAAGGCTCCACAGCCTTTCTGGGCTGTCTGTTCCACATATTTCTGTGGAAATGTGTGTTTATGGGGCTGTGTGTTACCTCCTAATGCCCAGCCTGAGACCCCTAGACATCAATTTTTTTGGCATTTTCCCCCTGGCACAAAATGAGTCTGGCTTCAGCAGCCTCCTTACTATGTTTTGCAAAGTCATAGGCAACTATCTCTGGAAGTACTGACATTTTTGCTAGCAGGAACGACACACTGAAATTAAAAAAAAAAAAAATCACTTCTATATGCTACAACAGAATTGCATTGTAACCGCCTAAATCCACATCTTGTAGTTCAGATGTTCCTCTCATTGTATAAACCCAAAATCTTTGACAAATTGAACAATATTTCTGTTCCTTCCTGGACAGAGAGATAATTAAAAGCTAGGCTGATAAATAATAATGCGAAAAAAATAACTGACTGTAAAGAATCTCTACCCATCACTGAAAAATGATGCTTAAATTTTTGACTTTTTTATTAAAAAGTTACAAAGATTATGTCTTTATTTTAAATTGAATTCCCTTTTGGGTGTCAGAGTATGTTTTTTAAAGTAGGAGCAGATTAAATGTAATTTCATAAACATATATAAGACTCTGCCAATATATCTGTGGCTAAGCCATAAAAAGATTGAAGTAAAAATAATGCAGCATTTAGATCTCTGAAATTCAAGTTTCTGCAATTGTGATAAAAACATCATAAAATACATTATGATAAATAGCACAGTGGATTTTACTTGGCTAAAGTAGTAAAGTTTAAAAGTGTATATCTGCAAGCTAAAAATTAAAATCTAAAAATAAAGCTAGTAGGATATTAATATTTATATTGAACTTAGTGGCAGAAAAAGTGCCCTGAGCATATTTCCTGCTTAAACATTGATGTAGTAAAATACCTTCAAGGTAGGATCTCAGACAGTACTTTGAGTTTGTACTTAATGATACTAAATGTGAAAGAGTAAATTATGTAACAAGATAAAAATGCTGAAGTGTATTGTAGCTCACTGTGTGTAAATCAGAAGAGCAGTAGATGTAATTCAGTGTAAAAAGAGTGAAGAAAAAGCAGAACAATTTTTTTACATTACATGATAAATATATATCATTTGTATTCTATATAATTTGCATCATATATATTTTGCAGAAATTTTACTCTAGTTTTTTAAATACAGTATGTAAAATAAAATAATACTTCAAATTTCAACTTACTTTTATTTTTCTCTGAATACTTTATATGCTGCCTACACACGAAAGGACACTTCACTTACTTTAAGGATAAGCTGATGGTAAAGCAAAGTATTTTGCAAGAATACACAGCTATGCCAGGCAATCTGAAGTGTAAAATATTTAAATTATATTGTGAGAAAGAAGCTGATGATGGCTATTTCAACTTTGGAAAGCTGCTACAGGATCTTTGAACACATTAAAAATAAAGTACAGCAAATAAAAACCATTGTGAAAAACTACAGACAAAGAGCAGAAATTTGGTCACAGTAGATGGAGCTGCATGAATGAAGCATGAGTTCTAATGTCTGATGATGGACTTTAGTTGAAGAGAAATCAGTAATAAATCACACCTTCTTGGAGTGGAGTTCCCTTGGAGTCTTCACCAATAACACAGTTTATTTCTAAAACTATCCCCCAAGAGGCTGAGCTTGATAGTATTTACTTCTGTAGTAGAGTATTTCCCACCTATGCAAAATTTATGAACTAGAAATGTGTTGTGTAAAAGGTAAGTCTAAATGACTCTAGGAGATTTCCATTTCAATTCTGTTATTCTGAGTGGTTTTTTCTGACATTAAGATAAAGGTAAAAAGCTGGAGGGTGGCTGGGTTGGTGGTTATCACTTATTTGAGTCTTTTCTTGGAATTACACTTCCTTATGAACACTCAACTATTTTATTGTTTTATATGTGGCATGATTTATGTACCGTGTTTTTCCATGATGATTATATTCATTGCTAACATTCTTATGAATGTTTGTCCAGACAGTAAGTCATCTAACTGGTGTGCCTCCACTTTCTGTGTCCATGTATTCTTTGCCCTTTTCTTGTGTTTGAGGTCAATGATATCTGTGTCTTCCTGGCATAACTAAAATTTGTGCTTGCTTTGGAGAATGACTCAATTCTTTCATGCCTTGTGAATTAAATGAATGTTTTTTATGATTGTATTGGGTCATGGATAACACTATCTGCACTCCATGAAGGATTCTAGCAACTTTCTCTATGATTTAGTATGAAAATTTGAGATACTGATATTTTACCATATTTCATCCCACAATTTGTTTCAGTTTAGAGCTGTGACAAATTCTGTTTTTTTTCTGTCATGGAAGTTCACATACACAGTCACAGATTTCATGCAAATGCAAAATTTTGTATTTTAACTCTGACAGATGTAGAAGATCCCTTACTTCCCCAAGCTTGCAGCCTGAACAATTTAAGCCAAGTACACAAAGTGCAATGACAGATCCTATCAACCACTTGGTTGAAGCAGAGTTCTGCATGATCAGTCCCTGTGAGGATCCAAAAATATTTCATGGTAGTTGCTTTTTCACATAAAAAATCTTGTTACATAGTCCTTTGCTATTCTTCTTTCCTCCGGCTTTTCTTTTGTTCTTCTGCTCTTTTTATTATCCACTGCTACAGCCTTTCTGGTTTTTTTGTCCAGATTTCTCCTCTGCAGTGTACCTTGTCTTCAAATAAGAGAATCATAAGATATAACTGCAGAGCCCTGAAAAATAGCACTTGAAAATAACCTGAGCTTTTCTCAGACCCTAGTGGCCGTTCAAACACAAAATAGTGCTGAGAGCCCCTGTCAGATGTGATCCCGGCTTTGTCATGAAGCAAACAATTCTAATTTTCCTTTGACGCCTCTGGGTCAGAAGGCCCTGGTCACAGAATGTCAGCAAATGGCGCAGACTCTGTATCTGAAGGAATTTTTCTATCTGAGCCATTGACAATCAATCAGGAGTCAAGGGATTCAGCTTGATTTCCCACATCTTCTAATGCAGGCTACTTCATTATCCAAATTAATCTTGTTCTATAGCACAGGGCAGATGTAGATATATAGATGGATCTTACTAAGGGAGAATATCAATCCCTTGCAGAAAGGTGCCTGTTAACCTCAGCAAGAGTCACACATTTACTGGGCTAGATAAGCAGTGTTTTTTGCCTTATCTTCCCACACACTGCTTTCCCACCAACATTAAGTTATTGGGATTCTCCACGAAAGTAACATGGATTTTCTACCCTTTATAAGGTTCCATCTATCCACTTGTCATGAGGTTGCAGTTATAATTTCTGTCCTGAAGTGTCAAAAGGTACTGCTTAACTTGTTGTCCCAATAGCAGCTGTGCTTTCAGGCAGCCTCCAGAGCTCCCAGCATCTCCCTTTTTGGGTTGCTGGTACTTGGTGCTTGGTCATCTTCCCACTGACAGTGTCCTTGCTGGTTGTAGTTACTGCTGCCAAAAAGATGACAGAAATTCCAATCCTGTGCCTGTACCTTTCTGAAAACTGTCCTCTAAAGACAGGAAATTCTAAAAAAATCATCCAAAATTTTTCATGAGGGGGATTTTGGAATTCTACCTTCATTAAGATGTCATCACAACTGTTTTTTTCATTAACTCATTCAGCTAAGATGGTTGTTCACATTCTCAAAGTAAAGTGTTTCTTGATGTCTGTATAACATTTATAGACCAAGTATGGACTGAAGCCTGTAATGAAATATATAGAGTAAGAAAATAATTTAGTTACCTCTTGGTATTTCTAACTATGACTATGGCTTTCCTAAAACTGTTTTGAAGACTGGTATTTGTCTAGTAGATAGTCAGAGCTCTCTCAACCTTGAGTTATGTTTGTCTGTGGTGTACACAGCTGATGCAGCAATTGATAAACTGATCCTGTAGTTGTGACTTACATAAGGAATTAGAAGAAGGGACTAATTATGGAGTAAGAAACTTGGGAAGTACTGCTGGAAATTTCAAAGAGCTGTGGGATAGCCAAAAGACAAAAAAGGCACAGTATTCACGTGCTACACTGCAAGATATGTTGTTCATGCGTTGATTACCTTCTCATAATCATCATCCCATTTTTTTAGGGTTCTGGTTAGAATTTCTCTCTTACATCCTGTATTTGGGAGGAAACTGAAGTGGTAGTGGCCATACTTTGCTTCAAGTGTATGTATGCCTCCAGAGAGGGCCATAAGGGCTGGGACAAATCTACCTGTCAATCACACATCCCAATGAATTCTAGTAACTGGTCAGTAATCTTGCTTTAGATAACATCAGTCTCCAGTTTATCTTTTCCAATGTATTTGTAAATGCTGAGTTGAAAATTCATGCTGTGCTCTCAGACAGCTTTCAAATAACATGTTAAATTCTGTTGTAATATTAAAATTTTAACTGTTAAGGCCAGATTCTGCAATTCTATCTCATATGTCTCCAGCAAGCAATCAGATGGTCATTGCAGGATTGTAGGACCTGGCCTACATTTATAAAACATCTCTATCGAGCAATGATACTGTTAAGAGTTATTCGAAAATATTGCTGAGGATATTAATATCTAATTATACTAAACTGATTTGTAATTAACTCCACAGGAGCACAAGAATAATGCATGCAGAATTAATTAGGACAACATTAAATAGAAGACATTTTTCTTTTCTATTTGTTTGGTTTAAGAAATCAATGTAGTTATTTTGGAAGGTTTCACTGGTTTTATATCTTCTTGAACTTCACAGGCATGCGGGTTCCTGTGTAAGAAATTATTTTCTTCTTCTTTTAGCCTACCCATTTTATTTATGCTCCAATTTGGAACCAAACAAGTGTAAGGATTGCAAGTCGGGATTTATTCTTCACCTTAATTAAAGATTCTCCTAGTCCCTCAATAAATGTCCCTTAATTTGTCCTATGTACGATAATGACCGTTTAGGACCTTGGCAAGCCTAAAGGGTTTTTTGAGCTGTTCTTTTGGGCTACTTAGCTTGATATAAATGCAGTTAGGCATGACCTCATTTACCTCTCATGGAAATATATAATAGTGGCAAGATGTCAGTCCTTTATTTAGCTGTTTTAATGCCAAGTTTTACTTTTTTTTTCCTCTTCACTGCTGACCTTGAGGATGTGCTGCAAAGCCCTACCTGTTTGCCAAGTTTTCCATAAGGGTTGAAGAAAGAACATTTAAGAAAGGAGTGGGATGCATCTCCATTCCTGTGGATTAGGGAAGGGCTTAATTGGTGTTGTCTCACCCCCTTAGCTGCAGCTGGAGGGATCACAGCACACAGAAGAGGATAGACGTTTAAGAGGCACTTCAAGACACTGCAAGGTTTATAAGTCCCTTATTAGCTTATATAGTTTTTCTCAGGCCCCATGAATTTCAAGGGAGGTGCACAGATGCCCTTGTTATCTTCCAGGACCACCAATGAATTCTCACTTTAGGGTTCCTTAGTTGCATCTGTACAGAGAAAGTAGCTGTAGAACGTCCCAAGATCTTTGCCCTATGATGAATTTACATACACTTCATTTTGTAAAATGGGTTTTAACACCTGTTCATTAACCGAAGTCGTTTCAATACAGTCTTTACTTATCTGTGTTACTACAGTGCACAAAAGCCTAATCTTCACAGGTTCTCACTGGAATAAGTTGTTCTTCAAGTAGAGTTAGGTGTAATCCTCACATGAAAGACTTCCCTCTCAAATAAACAACATTTGTATTTAAATGTGAAACACACTTCTGATATCTAAGCGTGAATCCTCTCTATGTTTCCTTGCTATTTGGCAGCAGAATTTTTGTTCACACTTCTGTATTTAAGAGGTGCACAGATCAGATGTTTTCTTCATCTCTTCTTTCTTTGATAGGAAAGAGAGGAGTTGTTTCCAGGCTCCACAGCTTTGCACTGAGATACAGCTGCCTCAAGCTAATTTTGGCTGCTTAGAAACAAACACTTTGTCCATTTTTTTCTAAAACCCCTGAGATTTAAACCTACTATCTCCATAGTCCCAGGCTGCTTGGCTCACTTCCTTCTGTAGAAGAGGCAGCCATTAAATCTAGTTTTAATGCAAATTTCTCAGCAAGAAGAAGGAAGCCCAGAAAAAGTGGAGTAGCCCAGATAAAGCGTGATTGTTGTTTCATGTCTTTTCATGAGCTTTTGAACAGGTTTCTAGCCTGCTGGCTTCAGCTCTTCTTATGGAGAACTTCATCTTTATACTTTTAATAAACTGTTTCTAATGTACAACCATATTTCTCTTCTTCTTAAGGGTACTTCCATTTCCAAGCTGATCAGTTAGAAAATCACACAAACCATCTCAAACAGAATGGTAGTAGCAGGTAGCAAAGTTGTTTACTTTTGACAACTTTTAGCATAATTTTTACCACAGACTTCAAAGTATACCTGAAAAGGAAGGTGGTAGCATTTGCCATTCACAGGTGTCAGACATTCTGAAGTGGGTTGGGAATGAACTATCCACAGTAGTCTGCAGCAGGGAGATCTCAGAGTACAGCTTCAGTACAGTATTTATTACAGTAATACAGTTTGCTGGCTACATAAGCTACAACAGCATGAAGCAGCTAATGTAGTGTATTTGTATGCTCCCCAAAGCTAAAGTTTTTAGATGCTAGATGTAACACCTCAAAAGAATAATTGCTTTCCATAATCGAATCCTCATTTATTCCTCCATCAGCAAAATCACTGCTTGTGTGACATTGCACTGCATGATCTATTAATGAGGTTAGGAGTGTGACAGAGATAAGTGTGCACAGATATAAACTTGTGCACATTTCACACACATCTCTGTGTGAGGATACATACACATAGATGAAGATTTTCTCTATGTATGAAGGTAGAAGGTGGGAGCACAGGAGGTACAGAAAAAACCCTCTCTTGCACAGGAATCCCCTACTGCGCTCCCCGACAACCGCATCACCTCCATCGCACATTTGCTCCAGATTAAAGATGAGCACCTAAGACCAGGGAGAGGCCACAAAGATGTTTTAGGGCCTGAAGCACCTCTCCTATGAGACAAGGCTGGGATATCTGGAACTGTTCAGTCTGAAAATGAGAAAGCTCTGGGAGCACATTATCAATTTATAAATATGCCTAAAGGGAGGGTGCAAAGAAGACAGAGCCAGGATTTTTCAGTGGTGACTGGTGACAGGACCAGAGGCAATGTGTACAAACTGAAACACAGGAGGTTCTCTGAAAATCAGAAAGCACCTTTTCCTCTGGGAGGGTGGCACACAGATTGTCCAGAGTGGCTGTGGATTCTCCCTGGCATGGGGTCAGACTGGGTTGACCTTCAGGGGTCCTTTCCAACCTCCATCATATGTGATTTCTGTCAGCTGGAGTAAAGCTAAATTTTAGCAGAGTAATTGTGAATTGGAAGGGTAATTCTTCAGGTAACATCTTTTGAGTTGAGTGCAACTGTTCACATCTGTCCTTTAAATAGTTTTTATTTTTTATGTTTGTATATGTTTTATTAATGTTTGTATGTGTCAGAACTGCAGTGGTGGTGGTGCCAGCTCCAGGGTTCCATTATCTGGGGTAATTTTGACCAGTTCTAGTTCTGCAAGTGGTCTCACTTCTGACCAGAGCATAGAAATTTAGAACAGACATTGTGTCACACCGGGAAGACCTTTTGTGGTACTTAGGTTATCAAGCTGAATGTTATTTCAAAGGTAACTGTATTTTCCACTGCTCTTAGTGGTGCTGGCATGGGGTGTGTTTGACCACTAATTAATTTTTTTCCGGCTGGTATGCTGTATGATATGCCCTTTTGTTTTTCTGGACTACGTTCATCTTTTGTCCTTGCCAAAGTTTGTTCTTTCTTTTGCTTACCTTCTGTAAGATAGCTGTAGTGTTACTTGGAATTATTTTACCCTGCAAATCTAAAAATAGTTTGAAAATGTTTGGAGGAGATTTGAGACCTGCAATGAGTAGCAAATTGCAGGATAGATGCACTATGGCCTATTTCCAGTTTAAAATGCTATTGCACAGTTTCATAACCAAAGTGCTGAACTCAATTCTTTTGTCCAGTTGTTTCCTCTGAGGCCTGTGCTGATACACTTGTACAGGTAAAGAAACCTACACTTTTTTAATAGCTTAGTAATTTTAAAGGACAAAAAAATATGGCAAGAACCTTCAAATAAAGTCATAATTAAATTCTAAGTATCATTCATTCTTCGGGTTTCAGTCAATAAACTGTTTAGAAAAATATAAGGAACCATTTTATTACTGCAGCAGCTGCAAGGTTTGACAATTTTTCATCATTTTACAGTAGCCAGATTACAATGTGGTAGCTGAAATTAACCAGCTATAATTCATGGAGAATTGGATCATATCCGAGTGAAATGTGACTGATGTGCCACCCTGTAGTTACATGGAAGAATAAAGTAAGCAAAATATTTGAAATATGTATAAGCAAATTTTTCATTTACTTAAAAAAAAAAATATTTTTGCTCTCTGATAATTACCCCAATTTGAAAAAAAAATCTTTAAACCTCTGGCAGAAATCCTTTGCTGTTTTTCTTTCTTTTTCAGTCCATTTATTCTGTATGTTTTTGTCATTTTCATGTATTTTTTGAATTGCTCTTTATTTTCAATAAATGTTTCCACACTTTCAACTAGGTCCTCTGTGGCTCCTCTTGCCTTCCCCTGTTATTGCTGAGACCTGTGCCTTGCAGACAGCAGTCTGCATTGTTAAGGTTCTCTGTAGAACTCATCCTCAATCTTTTTTTAATGAAACTACTTCTTCCAAAATGCTTTTCTTTAAACCAAGATTCAAGTTATACTGCTAAAAGTGAAGCCAAGCGACATGGGGTCAAGCAAAGGGCTAATAGAGTTTTAAGTTATTTTCTGCAGTGTTAAGAGAAGGGTTGGTTCTTTAGAGAAGAGTATATAATCACAGACATTTGCTTGTGGCTGCTGGAGATGCGAAAGTTAAAACTGAGGTTGACAGGAAAAGGGAAGTATGATGTTGCCTGCAGTCTGTAAGTGCAAGTATTTTTCTTCACAAAAGTTGGAGACACTACTCTAAAAGCTTATCTGATAATGGCTGCTGTCAGCTGCAAACTATCAATTTACAAGGACCTCTTATCTGGTCTTAGGCAATTCTTGACATTCAGGTTTCTGAGCACTTTGTTCTCCGTGTTGCCATTTCTTAGGTGCCAAAGTATGAATTATCTGATTATGGAATTTTAAAAGTGATGGGACTGGGGAGGGAGAGAAGGGCAAAGGCTGAAACAAGATGGAGTAAATTGTGTATTATAAGCTATAAACCTGGTCAGATTTATTGAAGGCCCACTCAGCAAAGTCAATGACAAATTCTGAGACATTTAACTTAATATGGTTTTAATCTATAAATGCTGTTGCTAATCTGTACTAGAATTCCTGCTCTCCAAGGATGTAACTATTTCTCCAAACCTCTCATGTATTCTTTATTTCAAATGCTTGATTTATTTTGTCATCTTCTAAATTTTGAAACTGATAGCTGTTTATTTATCTCAGCCTGATCTGCCAGCAAACTGTGAATTTCTTCTGCTTCCTTAATGTTTCTCTCATGGTCCTCCTGGAGCTGACACAGTAGCAGTACCCTCGGGCTCCTTTAAAGAAATTGCAGCAACTTACCTCTAGCTCAGGAAAAAAGAAAATCCTATTTTGGGGGCATTTTGATTGCTTGTTTAATTTGTACCTTAAAATAACAACAACATGTTTATATCTGTTGAGATATTCTCAGTAATTACAGAACAAAACAAAACATAAACTAAAAAGCCCACATTTTGTGATCCAGCCAGAAATTCCAGCAAATTTTAAGATCTACTTGGAGAAAATAAGTAATCAAATATATATTTTAAGTGGACAACGGAAATTATTTTGCCCTTGTCCTCTTTATTAGTTGCTAACTTAATTGAGGAAAATACCTGATCTAAGAATAGTGGGTTGTTTAAGTACTTTCATTTCCTTGACTATCTGTGTGCCAGTAAATGACATGGACAAGAGAGCACTCCCTGACTGGCTGGTAAAGCACAGTTCAAATCTCTGCAGTTGGTTTTACCATCCAAAATGGAGCGGTCACATCTAAACTGCCAGCTGGAAATTATCACCCTTATCCCAGGGTGACTCTCAAGCCTTGCTCTGGGCTCTGGACTGAAGAGTTCTTCTAGATGACCCAAGCTACATCTGTGTCAGAGAGTGTGCTAGAGATGGAAAAGGAGAGATAGCTGTATTACAGAGTTTGAGCCCTGGTTAAGTTATTGGTGTAGACATGGATTCTATGATACACAGAGGTTTTAGCAGGGATAACTGAAAATAACTATCTTCTTCTTTTTTTTTCAGTTCCTTTTTATCCTTCCAAACCACTGCAGCAGTGATATGAAAGCTATTCCTTACAGTATTAGTTGTCTAAGTCCTGTTGCAGAACACGGTAATTATAAATTAATGTTATGGATGCCATAAGAAGATGTAATACATTTCATCTGAAAGGCCATCCTAGTTCTCTTAAAAATGAGTGTATCCATCATTGGTCTGACAGTACAAAGCTGTATTACAGCCTAAGTGATAACTTCTCACAGTACCTTTTTGTGCATGCTTCTCAGGTATGGATTGCAAATGTGGAATCAGAGCACTGTTTGTCTGGCAGGTATGTGGTATTGTCATGATCAAAATTCCTACTGGGCTGCAGAGAAGTACTTGTACAGTGATATGCTTTTTTTTCAATACAGGGATTTGCTGATGTAGAAAGAAATTTCTTAGTTCTTTGTCCATACATCTGAGGCCAAAACCAGTGCTTAATAGAATTGTTTTCTGAACAGAATGTATAATCTAGGCAGGTAATGTCTTCCCTTGCTGTTTCTGAACCTTAGTACACTTTTTCAAAACCATTAGATGGGTTGAGAACTCATGTACAGCTGTACCAAATTGCTTTAACCCCTGCTTTTTAGAGTGTGTGTTCACTCAGAAATCCCAAACCATAAATAGAGGATGAGGGAGAACTAAACCAGAAAGTAGCTAATCTGTTAAAGGGAGGATGATTACTGTGTGAACAAAGGGTTGGAAGGAACCTTGAGACTGTCAAATTCAATTGCTGCCTCCAAGCAAGGGCAGCTTCAAAGCTACATCAGGTTGTTCAGGGCCTTATCTTATCAACTTTCCACATTCTTCAAGAACTGATGTTCCACAGTATCTCTGATCCATCTGTTTTAAGGCTCTCCAGATGTATATCAGACCCTGGAATAAGTCACAGTTATTCAGATTCTAATATCCTTCTTTCTTTCCACACCAAGGGAGTCAAATTCTGTCTCTAAAGGTCCTTTAATGGACTATATAGGAGAATGAGGTACTCAGGTATCAAAAAAATTAGTTGTAATACACTTAGTTTTTAACTGAAAAAAACCCTCTTTTTCATAGGGAAAGAAATTTTCATTGTGATACACTTAAAACAGGGAATAATATTCATGCCTATGAACTAAGATGATTTGTTTATATTTATCTTTATTAGAATAAAGCAGGTAATTGAAAAAGAAGTGCACTGCTTTCAAAGAGAATGTCATGTTAAATTTTCTTTTAACACTTTTTTTAAAGAGAAAGTATCAGAAAAACCCATACATTCTTCTTTTCCTTGTTTTATGGTGTTAATATCAAATAGTGATAGAGAAATCAGTTATATTTTTATAAAGCATTTCACGCTACCTTCTAGACTCAGGCAGTATGACTCATGCTAGCAATTTCTGTATAAACAGGCTGAAGAAAAATTATGAGAAAAGTATTAGCCCACTTTAATTTTCAGATATAGTCAAAATTACATTGAACAATTTGCCCTTGTAATAAAATTTCAGTAAAATTAAGTTGTAAAGTGTTTCTTTTCTTGATTTACACTTTATAATAAAATTCCTATACCATATGCATCATACTGTTAGCATCTTCCAATAGTTTATTTTGTGTTCAATGCATTCTGACACGGTATTTCTGTAGAATATTCAATGCTATTTTAATGGTTTTGTGTCAGATATGCATATGCAATACATACATTGCTTATATTCATATATTTGTGTCAGTGTTGCTGAAGGCAAGTTCAGGATGTTAAAGGGAGGGGTTGGGGTTGGGGTTTTTTTTCCTGCTGCCTAGAGCAGAAAGTTGCAAGTCCATTTGTGCTCCCCTTTGCTTTCTGTGGGAAGCAACGTGCACAGTTTTAGGCTGGACCTGCAGAAAGAATCTATTGTAAAAGGATTCATGCTGTCCTTCATATCTCTTTTGTGTGATCAATTGTAATTAGTAGTTGATGAAACTGATGTTATTTTAAAGAAAGATAGAAAGCCCTTACGAGATGGACCATAAGTGAAAGCTGAGGCAAAATTGTATTGTGTGTACCGCTCCATGCCTTTAATTAGAATGGAACACAAAAGTTCTATTATACTTTGTCCAAAGTATCAAAAAACTCAGGAAAAAAATTTACTTTGCAAACGGTCAAGAAATAAGCACTACAGTAAGTGCCAAGAAGCACACTGAAGAAATAGATGTGTTTAAAAGCACTAAAATGCTGACCTTCAGAAAGAATAGTAGCAGATGATGCTTTTATTTAAAACTAAAGCCTTCATCTTTTTATAAATCAGATGCATTATCATAATCAGCATCAGTTAGCAGCCTTCCCGACAAATATTACTTTTGACATATCTAGACTTAGCCTAGTTTCAACACATAAAGAAAAGACCTTGCTCTTTGCTGCCTTTGGAAGAACAAAATACCAAAGGAAAAGTATGTATGATAAGTTATTTAATAAACAAATGGATTAACTTTGAATGTACTTCCTCTTCAAGAGGTTTTTTTCTGTTGTTGTTGTTGTTTGGTTTTTTAATCATTTGGTGTTATAACCACTGCAGTTCTTTTCTGGGTTTGGCTGGGATAGAGTTAAATTCTTTTCAGTGCTTGTACAGTGCTGTGTTTTGGATCCAGTATGAGAATAATGCTGATAACACACTGATGTTTTGGTTGCTGCTAAGTAGTGTTTATCCTAAGTCAAGGACTTTTTTTCTGTATCATGCTCTGCCAGTGAGGAGATGAAAAAAAAGCGATCAGGGAGCAAAGTCAGGACAGGTGACCCAAACTGGCTAAAGAGATTTTCCACATCACAGAACATCATGCCCAGGATAAAAAGTGGGGGACTAACACAGAAGGGGGCTGATGGGGATGCAAGGCCAGGGTCTGGCATCAGTCAGCAGGTGTTGAGCAATGGTGTTGCACATAACATTTTTTCTCTTGATTTTTTTTTTTCATTATCATTACTAGTAATATTAGCTTTACTTTTGTTTCAATTACTTAACTGTTCTTATCCCACCTAAAAGTTGTTTTTTGTTTTTTTTTTTTTTATTCTCCTCCCCATTCCACTGGGACGTGGGAGGTGAGTGAACAGTTGTGTGGTTCTCAGTTGCCGTCTGGGGTTAAGTTGTGACAGTTTTTATCATTTGGTGTTACAACCACAGCAATCCACACCAACGTTGTATGTAAAGGCCAGGTCTGTCTGTACAGTTCTGTAAACTGAGGTCACTCAAACTTACCTGATGGGCTTGAGGATATAATTTTTCTCTGCATTGCAGTTCAGGGGTGTGACTATGTGCCACACCCAAACTGCAGCTGATCATTTTGATTGCTAAAACTGTGCATGCTTAGTTCTTCAGTTTCTACAATCCCTTGGTTTTATACAGATCAAGGCAAGTGTCTCTCTCTAAGTCTGCCAGCTCCCAGTTTATAATCCAGTCACACTTTTCCCCAATGGGATGACAGTGTTAAAATCTAAAAAGTGAAATACAAAGTTAGAGTTCAGGTTGCTCTGCCCACTCAGACAAAAAGGCAGTAATGAAAGCTGACGGATCTGTACCTTTCTTTTTTCATGTTAGCAGTAATTGAGTACCTCAGCTGATAAATTGAATAGAACTATGCTTCTCTGCCTTTCTTTGGCTATCCTCTTAATATGGGTAATTTGTACTACAAAAGATGGATACAGTCTGAGTATTGCAAAGTTATAACCATTTGCTTCTGACAAAGATGCCATAAATTCTTTCTTCTTCATCTGCTTGCTGCTGCTTCTCTATTTCTGAAGCCATAAATGTGAGCAGAATCTTGTACCATATTGGTTCTTGCAACTCCATTAGCAAATATGGTACAATTACTAGATTGGGTTGTCGGAGGTGATTTTGCTGGAGAGAGTAAGAGAATATTAAAAGGAACAAATTTTTGTCTCTGAGGAGCTAGGAAATACCAAAAATACATATAATGACATTCATACGTTAATTAACAAAATTTTCTCTGGCCTGTACACTATATTTTCCTGATCAGATCAACACTAGTCTCCTGGTGTGGCATCAAAGAGATGTGGAGAAAGATTTCATACTCATCATAGATGTACAAATTTATTTATTTGTTAACTTGTGTAGAACTTTGTCAGAACATCCTGGGCTTTTAATGAGGAAAGAATGGGAGAAAGTTCACTTGGGGAAAAGTTGTGTTGGAAATTGAATATAGAATCTGTTAAATTCTAGCTAAGAAATCCCTGCAATCTGTCTTAACAGGCTGTAGAAGTAAAGATATATCTTTATCTTCTCTCATGGTAAATACTTTATCACAATGAGCAGGACTCTTCACAGTGGTAAATTGCAACTTCAGTTCTCATTTCCTTTATATTTCACATGATGACATTACACAAAAAGAATTGTCAGGCCTGTGTAGAATATAGCATCACTCAAATGTAGAGAGACCTCTCCAGACAGCATAAATTACAAATGAACCCCAAAGACACAGTCATCTCTTTCCAAATCTCTTGCCTACTTCTAAAGGAAAAAAGAAAAGTGTAATTGGACAAAAGCTACTGTAAAGAATTATCTCTCCAAAATAAGTTGATTGTAGCCTATATCATTCCAGTGATGCAGGTTGTGGCTCCAGAACAAACTGCACAAATGTGGAAGAGGAAACTTTAATCACTGGAGCACAAAAAGAAGATTGGGGCAGGACGTAATGCAGAAACATGAATATGTTTGTTGAACTTCGCTGCCAAGTCCGACATCTCTTTAAGCCATGCTCCCAGAGTCTTGCAACATTTAAGACTTTACCAAATATCTCTTGGGCTTCGAGCATATTCCCTGACACCTCAATTGGGAAGCTTTTCTAATCTTGAAAAATGAGCCGGTCTGGGTTCAAAACTGTCTGGGAGCTGGGTACAAACCTGATGGATAGAAGACCAATCTTTCTATCAAACTTTAAATGTCTGAAGACAGAACTACTTGTCCTTTCTTGTACAAAGACACAAAAATTCCTTCCATTTATTATTTTATCCCTCTAAATTCTGTTGCTAGATAAGAATGGTTTGAACTGAAATAGTGTATCAGGGACCACCTCTGTCAGACAAAGTGACAAGAAGTGACATGGAACAGCTGGTCTAATGGACACATTAGGTGGATTTTGCACTGTAGAGGTAGCATGAAATCATCATTCATTTTCAATGTAAAATATATGAACTATCTTCTTAATAGCTAGGTGATCAGCAGACTGTTTCAGAGAGCACAAGCTCACAGAAAATAAATACTTAGGAAACCACAGGAAACCACAAATGTTCTTTTCTCAGTTTCTCAGATCTTCTCTTTCAGAAAGATGCTGCTAGTAATTTCTCTTTATTGTTCTCCCTGTTTCTAGCTGTTCAGTTTGCCAGATGAACATAATTACTGACAGAAATTACAATAATTTAAAAGTAAAATTGAATTACTCTTACCATCCTATTCCAAACTGTATCTGAAAGGATTTAGAAGGGTTCAGATTTCAGACCACTGTAACCATTATCATAGAAAATACCATCTCCCTCCTTCTTCAATTTTTTCTTCCATATTCCACTTTCCATGCATAATAGTTTCCATTCATTGACAGGTCAATCTGTTCATTCCTAAATATGATTATACTCCTTTCACCATTAAGGAATAGGAAATTGTGCATTCTGGGCAAACTCAGTTCTAGCATCTGCCAAATGCACATCTTCCCTGAAAACCAGCTGGCTTCTGCTAGGTGCAGTGCTCCCTTACACTGGGAATCTGACAATGCCATATCTTAGTATCATCTGAATATCTGGTCACAAAGTATGAGTAATAATTTTTGCACAGAGTACTCATTTTTGCTCTTCTTGATCTCTATAGCCTTCTCTGTGTAAAATGCATTTTGTGTTACCTGTATCTTAAGGATGATGTTATTGAATTATTACATTATGAAAATATGTTTTTATAAATAATAGGCAGTTTTGGAATGCAAACTGATGTGGTGCATTCCTTCAAAATATGACCTGATTGAACTAGCAGATTTCTCTGGTGGACGTTTGTATCAATGATTCCTGTGGGGAGTAAGATGAAGCTCCATCAGCATACCCCTACTTGAAATTTACAGACATCTCATAGAGTAATCTCATAGAAAAATTTACAGACATCTCATAACCACAATTTTTAAAAAGTAAATTAGATAATTAAAAAAATTGAAGATTTTTTTCACATTTATAAAAAATAATGTATACCTGTGTTTTAAAGAAAGATGGCACAAATTAAACAAAATTAAGCAAATAAAAGTTAACATCTATAATTCTGTCCTGTTTTCTTTTACTATCCCTTACAGTCTTTCCCTGAAATGTGGACCATCTCCAGCCACTGTCTAGTTAGAAAAATGTCCTCTTTTCTTCCATTTAATGTAGCATCAACACACTGAGTGAAGTCATAGTAAAATGACTACAAATAGTGTGAAACAGAAAATATGTGAAAAACAGTAAGTAAGAAGCTGTTTGGCTGTACTGTTATGACTTTACATCAGCACCCTACAAATAAGCATCCTGACTGCTGAAGGTTTCCTAGTAGGAAAACTTTAATTCCTGGCACTTGTTCTAGTCTTTGGCACTCAGCTTAGCACAACCATGACTGCAGTCGAGGTTAGATCTACAAAACCTCTAAATTACTAACAAAGAACAAATGTTTTACCAAGGTATTTATCATTGGCCATAAGAAAATGGTTACAAGGTTGAGACATAAAATGGATGCAGTTGCCAAAGCAGGTACTTTGTTGCATTTTACATTGCTTTAAGTGCTATATCTGGACTCAGTTTCTTTGCAACCTTGTATACACCTGAACAAATAGCTTTGTGAATATATATGTATAAAAATATTTTCAAATGTGGCCTAGATTTGCTGTGGAGTGATGGTTCATGTAAACAGAGTGCGCAGTGTATGTGCAAGGTAATAGATGCATAGAAATTGAGACAGGTCTTCTGTTGCTGGATAGACAAATCTATAGGTGACTCTCATATGATGACATCTACTTTGGTCATATTATAGACATTAATTTTATTCCAGTTTTCAATTTTTGAACACAGTTTGGATGAATAAGAAAGAAGGACATTTATTTATTTTATTTTTAAATAAAATCCCTTTCAAGAGATAGCACAGTAGGCAATGTGTTCAAGAACAGAGCCAATGTGGAGGCACTCCTAAAGAAAGATAAACAGTAGAACAGCAGGTCCCCTTTGTAGTAATAATATGTAAAGGTTTACACTGATACTTTAAAGAAAGTGCTTCATGCTGAACTGCTACAAATCTGAGAGCTGACAGCAAATGGAGATTTCCTTATATGTTTGGTTTGGTGGGTTTTTTAAGAGGATATTAAAAGCCTCCTTTTTTGTACTTTTATTCATCACAGAATCTTCACTGGGTAGCTCTTAGGAGGCAGAGGAAGACAAGGCTTTCTTGCTCCATCTATTTTCATTAGGAACAGAGTTATCTCCTTTTGACTGACTTCTGCCTATTCATTCCTTGAAACTTACAAAATGTTGCCATTTTCTTGCTTTCCAGTGCTAGAATGAGATTCCCATGCTTCTGCTTTTCTGGGAACCCCTTGTGAGGTTTTGCAGTTGCAAAAAGATTCTTGTTCCTTAAAAGTTTTTCACTAGTCAAACAAGTTCTGATACAATAGTTCCCATGGGAGTTCTCTAATGCCCAACATGGCCAGGAGTTTCCCCCTTATCTCCATCAGGATTGTGGATGAAGCCTGGTTACAGGCAATGGACTTTCTACCCTGCAGTTTCCAAAGTGTTGAGGTTTGTAATTTTGGTTCTAGTAGCTTAAGTGTCTTTCCATTGAAGTGGAACAGACAGTAATATAGACCATCACATAAAAAATTCTCAGTCAAATTAATTTGAAGTTTTCCAGCCTGAAAACTGGAAAAGCAGGTATCTTGTTCCAGATGTGTCATGAAAGACTAAACCCAGGAGAAGAATGTTAGAACAGCCACTATTGCCAGATTCGGCTTCACGTTAGGATATAAACATTAGAAATCTGTCAGGCTCTAAAATGTCTTTAATCTTGTTGTAATTACATGTCAAATTAAGGGGTTAAGAAGGTAAACCTTTCTATTTGGATTGTCTTCTTCTTCTTCTCCGAAATTATTTTTTCATTTCAGAAATTACTCATTCATGGGTCCAGGGCAAAGTAAATATAAATTCTTGGGAGCCAAGACAATGAGTTAAAGATGTTCTATAATTAACTTTGTTTTATTAATGTTTCATTTATTTTAAAGTAATTAGATTCACAGAAGTAATATCTCTGTATTCTTAAATTCTTAAATTATATACATGCACGAAATAATAGGAGGCAAATCAATCTTCCACTGCAGCTGCATTTCAACTTGGAAAACACAAAAACATGGACTTGTGGCCCTGCACACTTGGCATTTGTGTCAGGTTGCTCACATCTGTGAGTGCAAGCAGAGGTATGGTGACAGGATTAAGGACTGAATTTGGCTTGACTGGGAGTTCAAGCTGACTGAAAGCAATGACCTTTCAATAATAATAAAGATGTATCTATTTTTATAGCTTGTTTAATATAATGCATACTGCATGTGTACAAAATAAGTATCCAGTACATAGACTCAATCCAGAACTACAACATACTTTCTGTCTTTTTGTTCTCTCTACCTATAGTTTGTAGCAAGCAATTCAAATTAAAATCCTGTTCTGAAAGTGGCAGAACCACATTTTTTCCAAAATAGTTGTCAAAAGACAGTGAAGCTTAGTGGTTAGAAATATTTACTGAATGTGAATATAGTTATTCTAAGGATATATCAACATTCCAATAATGTAAGTGATGCTTTGATTAGACTTCTTTCTACTGAGAATAATTAAATTCAAAGAGGGAGGATACTTAAACATAAGTAGCCATTAGCAAAACTAGAGAAGAGGTGATGACATCAGGTAGGTGAGTAGTAAATCAGAAAAATATAGGATTGTACACTTTAGATGGATTAGGGGAAAACAATACCAGAGAAAAATGTGAATTCCTAAGTCATAAAGTTATTTAACCAACAGAATGTGGGTTTGTGTGATCCTAGAAAAGGCATATGCACAGAAACAGAGCTCCATCTGAAAACAATAGGTTTTTGTAATGTATCCACATGATATAGTTTATTCATTTTGTCATCATCCTCTAATATTTTATGAGGATTTTCTCTCCTTCCTTAAAATGGAAAGATACTACAGCCTGAGAAGTCTTTAAACTTGTGATTACCTGTCAAATTAAGGGGCTGAGAAGGTAAGCCTTTCTTCTTTGGACTGGCTCTTTTCTCCTTTTCTGAAATGAATTTTTCATATCAGAAATTATTCATTCATGTGTCCAGGGCAAAGCAAATGTAAATGCCTTGGAGATAAGACAATGAGTTAAATATGCCCCTATAAAAATCACTCTGTGTTATGAGAACTTATTGTAGAGTATAGTAATAACCTACCTTTCATGTGTGATACTGAAAATATTATAGTGACACCACTATAGAGTAGAAAATGTTTATGTTTAGCTAAAGCATAATGCACATTCCCTGCAGCAGAAGAAAAAAAAAAAAAAAAAACTTCACTACACAGACTTTTTACAGAAGCAGATAGATTTGCACAGTTCACACATTCAATATATTTCCTGCATAAATTACTTGAATTTTAACTGATTGTTTTCAACTGTTAAACAATTGCTAGAGCTAATCAACATGAGATGTTCTTTTGAAATATCAGGCAGAGCTGAAGTGTTTGGGTCTGGATTTACCTGTACAGGAAATTGCCTCTATCCATTTTGAAGTGGCATTTGTCATCTATTTTTCATCAAGGCCTTCTCATTTCAGTTTTACTAATAGTATTCTTCTGGAAGGGCTAGTGGAGTAAAATAAATTAATGATTCTAATTTGGTACTTAAATCCTACAACAACTGTGGGATCAAAGTAGTTGGTCTGGTACAGCTATGTACCAATGCATTCTATCCATTCAGTCATAGGCTTGAGTTATATTCTCTGTTTAACCACATAACCACTTTGTTTGGTTTGTCAGGCTTTAAAGGCTCAGACTTTGTGCTCAGATTTGAGAAGCTTCTATAGCTCAGGCTACAGAAAATTATTTAAATTAATTTATTTTATCTGAAAGTTACTTAATTGAATTTGTTGTTTCTCAGTACCCATATTTAAAGTGTGATAATGAAGTCTGCAGCAAATCTGAAAGCATTCCTATTTGTACAGTGTTTAGTGATCTCTGGCATTTAGTTTTGCTTAAGAGGTATTATTAGGGAGGGAAACAATCCAAATAACACAGGAACATATTTGATGTACTAGAACCTGGAGCATGAACACTGATTCTGATTTAGCAAATGAAATTTACCTCTGTAAATAGGCTCGGATTATAGCCTTGCTACATTAAATAGATAATTTATCTTAAATAATTAGCACAATATCTGAAAGTAAGATTGTAGTATTGTTGGAAAAGCCACTCCCTGTTTGGCACCGTCCTTTGCATCACAATCTGCAATCTTGACATATGAGGCCAGTCACTTAGCAGAAAGCAGTGATTGTTTAGAGACAGAAATTATTAGAAGAATGATTTTTCAAAAGAAACTACTTCACTCTACACTATTACATAATTCTCTATTATTTCCTATGTTCCTAGTTTGATTTTTTTTTGGTGTAGTACCTATTTTTTTCCAAAAGATGTTTGTTAAATAGAAACATATATTAAGGTTATGCATTTCTGAAGACATAAATAAAAACCTTTCTGAAATTGCAACTGAGAATAGAAGTTTATAATAAAAAATATTTTAAATAATGCTGTAGATGCTTCTTGGAAAAATTGTTACAATATACGACTTCTCCTTAGTGCTGCATTTTTGAAATTAAAAGCAAGCATTTCATATATAGGAAGCACATTAGAGTTAAATATGTGAAGATAGAGAAATTTCTTCATGAGTCACGTTTCTCTTCAGAAAAGCCAAGATTCAGCTAAATGAGTCACTTCCCACCTACAAATACAAGATATATCTTGTCTGTGTTGTAATGCAGTGCAGATGCACAACAACTGTCTAGACACTTACCAGCCCATCAATAGCAGAATATTGAGAGCACCAGAGCCCAGGCCTCTGATTTGTCTCCCCAGTAAAGGAGAAGGGAATCATTGAAACCTGTGGGGAATCTGAGAAGAAAATACTATGGATTTCTGTCTAACATTATTGATGAAAGTTAAATGTCTGCTCAGAACCATAATCAAGCTCAGGAGGCGACAAAATGTTTGTGTGAGCTGTTTAACTGGAAGTGAGGTGAAAAGGAATCCTGTTGTGAAAACATGGGCTATTCCAGAGTTCAGATTGGGCAAATATCTGGTTCTTGAGAAAAGGAAAGAGGGACTAGGAAACACAGGAGGCTTTTAAAAATTAACCCTTTCTAGCAGGAATGCCTTGTAATTGGCTTTTTTTTTTTTTTTTTTTTTTTTCATCCACATATCTTGCATCAGCTGTAAAGGTTTTTAATGCAGGGATCAAGAAGCTCATCAAAATGAACCTATCCATGGAAGCACAGCTGAGTTTTTCAACTTCAGTAGTTTAAACATTTCCAGCAGGCCACAATGTTATACTAGCTTCCTTTTTTTTCTTTTTTTTTTTTTTCTTTTTTTTTTTTTTTTTTAATTAACAGTCTTTCAGATCAAGCCTTAACATTATGATTTTTTGGTCCTCAGGACTGATTGCCCTATAGTAAAAATTGGAATTAAAGGCTGCTTTCTGTTTTTTAAGTTTTTTAAAATCTTATGGTGTGCTTTCAGCCAGATGGGACTGCCTGTCCTCCATAACTGAACCAGATGTTGATTTGCATCAAGTTTTTGGCAAAGACTTCATATAATTTTTTTACTGATGGATTCATTTGCATATCAGCCTCATTAATAATGTATATTCTCACCGCAGTGAATAACTGTGGCTGTCTTTTCTGTATAATTAATTCATATCCCTCATCACTGCCCTAGATAATTGTACCAATACCTACAGGTAAACTACTTGGTAATGCTACTTGTGATCTTCTAAAATCAAACTATAAGAGGTTTTGATCAGTTATTTTAAGCCTCTATAAACTAAAATTCAGAGTTTCAGATGTAAAAGAAAAACATGCACCTGCATGAGATGTGTCCATCACCAGGAAAAGAGGAACCCAGGACTAGAATTGCATTACTTAGAAAGGAAGAAATCAGATGCACAGTGTAATTTTCAATTTTCTCATTTCTTGTGTTCTTCACAACAAATATGGGATGGTATTTTTTTCAGTGAAGTTCTGCAGAACTGAGACTGAACAATGGTGTTTACTAGACTGAAAATCCATTAGGAGCCAGCTGGGTGAGCATGGATAGGCCAGAGTTGCCCCCAGGCGTTCACATCATCTGCTGGTCATCAAATATGAAATTGACTTGAATGTTTTGCTTGGGAAGAGGCTCTGGATCTTGAAAGGTTCATTTACCTCATGAACTGAGCTTATACATATATTTCAGTTCTGGAAGACACAAGTCTGCCTTGGAATCTTGCCAAAAGTATACATCATGTCAAAAAACTGGGTTTTCTTTAAAATATTCTTTCTAAAGAATAGGACTTTTCTTACTTGATGCAAGGCCTACATTACTAAGTGTTGTTATGCTTCATAACACTTGGAAAGGAAACTGTGTCAGTTCTTTCTAGACTAAAGTTATTGAGATGATTTTAAGTAATATATTTATCTCCCTGATACCATCTGTGGATCATCCTCATAGAAGGGAAGACATGTTTTACAGCCCCTGTAGTCCTGAGCTCTTGGTTGTTCAGGTCAGGAAATGCCATTTTCTTCCAAGTTTGTTCCTCCCCTCCTCAGAGAGCCTGGGAGAGCAGGAGCATCGGTGTGTACTGATGTCTTATCCCATCATTTAGTTGGAACATGGCTGCTGAAGTCAATAGAGATATGAGAACTGGGAAATGTGCACAGAATTTGTCTGTCTGCAATCAATAGTCTCTGATGTTGGATCAACTGGAAACAATAACTTGCCACAGTTTGGGGCTTGCAAAATGTCTTCATGACCAGGTACTCCAAAATTGGAAGCCTATATATAGTATATGGCACAGTGACCATGAAAAAAAATTAATAAATAAATAAATTTTTTTTAAAAAGTGCTGTATTACTCATCTAATAAACCTGACACACAACTCACATGAAAGATATTGTCCATGAAACCCTCCTACACTGTCAGATCCACAGGAAATTAAGCAGAAGAGTAAATGATGATTTTGCTTGCAGCATGTGCAAATGAGCTGCCCATGAACTGGCCAGGTACGTTATTGCTGCTATAATGGGAGGTAGTTTCCTGCATTTTGGGGAATAACAAAGGTTGTTTTCTTCTTTCTGCAAACTGTTAAAATATTTGTTTTCCCTAGCATACAGTTCAGATTGAACTTTCCTTCTGACATGATTCCAGCAATGTTCTTTTAGTAAAGGATTACAACTTGCAGCATGTTTTTCATTTGAGAAACTGGAAGCTCAGTTTTTAATTATGTTAGTGCTGTATTGCTATTAAAATATTTGATCTCTTCGAATAACTCAATTACTCCTTTATATCAGTTTCAGTGTCTAAAGTCTGGAATAGTCACCTTACAGGAATGTTTAGGGATGTGATTAATTAGCCTACGCTGAAACGTAAGCATGAATTCTCTTGTGCCCATCTCCAACAGTTTAATAATTTCTTCAGAGAAATAAAAATTGCATTATTCAAGTTGCAGGACAAATTTAGAATTGCAGATGTTTCTGTATTAGAGTTTAGTCAAGACTCCATGAATAACACTTCTATTCCTGTGAAAAATGCATATGGAATTGTAATAAAGGACATTTGTTTTCCCAGAACTTGGCTTCATTTCACATAACACATACTCATTTCACATGTGATATACAAGTCTGGTGTCTAGGTGTATTATTAAATATGAATCCAAAGATAAAAATATGAACACATTTCTTTTTCTTCATATCCTAGCACTGAAGCTGCTTTGTTCATAACACACAATGAGAAAATGCAGATAAAAACAATTTGTATAAAAATTTTAGTTACATAGGCTACTTCAGATAGAAGTCTTCAGCTAGGTCTTGCATCTTGATTTTTTTCACTGAATTTACTGAAATTCAATAGTGTGAAATATAATAACTATAAAGGTTCTTTTCTTTGTTTTGTGGTTTTGGGGGGGTGTTGAGGTTTGGGGTTTTTTGGGGGGGCGAGGGGCATCTCTTGGGGGCGGCATTTTTAAGTGAATACCTTGGTGGATTCACTGGTTTCATAACTGTATCTTCTAGTGGGAGCACTATAATTTTACTTTTCAGATAGCCTTATGTTTCCAGCTCAGTAAGGTATTGCTAAATGCTAAATTTGTAGTTGATGCTTTTATAAGGGATTTACTAGTTCCAAATTTCCTCCTTCTGTATAAAGTACCTGAAAAACAGCTGGAATTGTAAACTGGCAGCGAAGACCTCTTAATTGACACTTTTGTGGTTTGGGGGTTTGTTTTTGTTTTTGTTTTTTGTTTTGGTTTGTTTTTGTTTTTTTGTTTTTAAATAATGTCTTATTTGTGCAACATTCATTACAGTCATATTCATACGAGAGACAAAATAAATAATTTGAGTCATTATGGTAGTCCTTTAAACAATTAACAAAAGAAAACTTGAAAATATTTTATAAAGACACTCAGTAAAATGTTGCAAATGATATCTGGATATTGGATATAAAATTACTTAGGTGAAGTGATGAAGCTAGAATTAATTTCAGATATGGTCTCCACATCCATTGTTTCTCAAGTTTTGCTGTAGTTTGGGGTAATGTTTTATGAGATAAAAAATTAATTTGTCATATGGTTGACAAAAGAATCACAAAATACCTATCAGGAATTACTTTTCAATGGAGTTAAATAAATATACTTATGCCTTCCTCATAACTGAGAGGTACTGATTTTTTTTTCCTTTTTTAAAAAAATAAAATCTGAAATGCAGATATAATCCACTAGTTCTAGGGCCAGTGCCAAAAAAGAAACGGTGACATTTTTTTAAAGTATCCTGCTCTGCCCATAATGCTCTCTGTGCATATTTCAATATCAGAATATCTCTCCCCTTCTTTTTTTTCTTTTTTCCCCTTTTAAGAGTTCTCTTGCCTGCAGCATTGCACACAGAAACAATACAAGTTGTCAAAAATTAGATAACCAATTTACTTGGAAAATGAATTAATGCTCTTCTCATCTGACACTAATTTTTTTGGAATTGTGTCTCAAGTGGAAAATGTTGGCTTCGAGTGCAGAATAATAACAGTTACTTCTTTAGACTCAACAGGCTGAAATGCCAGGACTGGGAAGCCATGTCCCCAAGTGTGACTGGAATATAAAGTGACAATCTTGGTGGGGTATTTTGCTCTCACTGTTCATTCCTGTGTGGGAAAGAGTGAACAAATTCATCAGGATTAAAATTTGTAGCGCATTACCAAAATTTAATGATGAAGAAATCCGTATTTCCATAAATGTTTGAGTGTTGCTTCTTAGAACCTTGGACATACTCACTAGACTGTCACTAATATTTTGTGGTAGGTCTCCAATTTGCATGAAGACACTTTTTATTCATGAGTGAGTAGCTACTGGTAGCTCTGTAATGTAGCAGCCAGACTAGTCTGTAATTGGTTTATTTTCTATTCTCTGTTGTCCTCTGAATAGTGCAGCAACAGTGAGCATGGGGCAGGTTTTCTCTGCTGTAGTTGCCTCTGCTGGAGAGATAATATTTATGATGGAAATGTGCATTCAACTCATCATTTATTAAGCATTTTTATCTTCAAAAAATGTTCTATGCATTTTTCAGTTTAGCCCTTAAAATCTCATTTTTACACAGACTGGATTTTTCAATACCAAATGCTACTCCAGATTTTACTGTCACATCCTTTTTTATGAATACTGGCACTATTTCTGGTACTACTTAGCAATTTTAAAGATGATTGTATTTCAGAAGACGGCAAAATTGAAATAACAAAGTTTCATGTAGCGAAGAGAAACAAAGGAAGGACAGAAAATATGTATTTATTACATCATCTGACTGTTTTTATGTAGGTAAAAGCTAACATTCTAGGTAAACAACCTGGTCCTTCAGAGCCTTACTCTGCATATAATGCTGTTCTTCCAGTTTTGGCTGCTAATGGCTCTGCTCCTCCACAGCACATTGGAGCAGCAAAGTCAGTGGGGGTGGGTGTCAGATGAACCACTGAAGGACTTCTGGATTTAATTTGGGGAGCCAGACAGCTTAGCATGTAAATAAGAGAATGGCAGGAAGCTTCTCTGTAAAAATATTGCAATTCTATTAACTTATTATTTTAATACAGTCATTAAAACTGTAGCATAATCCATGTATCATGATAAAGTTTTCCATGAAAACTCCTAGGGACTTTTTAAATGCTAAAATATTGTGTAGTTTCATACAGTGATTATGTTGAAGTTCCTTAGAGCACTGTATAATCATAAAGCATATAAAATTAATTCTGGCTAAAATGGCAATTAATCTGCAGCAGATTCAATTTGATTTACATAAGAATAAACTGGTGTCTTGTTTGGTTGGGGTTTTTTTCCTTACAGTTTATTTGAAAAATGTATTGTGTATAGTAATCTGTAAACTACAGGTCATTCAAAGAAAATATACAACAACAACAACAAAAAAAAGGTATCCAAACAAATGAAGCTGGCATTTTTCTTTGTATTCAATAGCTTATAAGTTAGAAAAATTGTTCCTTCCTTGCTAATGGTTTTAACACATCTTGGTTTTTACAGCATTACAGAGTAGAAAAAGCTATGTGACACTGTAAATATTATTACTGTCTAATATGCTTTCAGTAAAACAGTGACATATACATCTATGTAAACATAATAATCTATAACATATGTCAGTTGTCTATGTGCTAGAATTTAGATTTACACTTAAGGCCTCCAGCAGGTTTTATGGATGATATGTGGTTTGCTTTCCTCGACACAAAATGAATCACAAGGTGAATCAGACCCCAAAAGTTCATGTTTCTCTTCACTGGTTATAAAATCAGCCAAGTAGGGTAGCTCATTTATAAATATCGACTTTCTACAGGTAATCCACATTTAATCAGGCAATTCCTACCCTTGTTTTAAAATAAAAAAAAAATAATATATTGTGCTAGTACATATAGGTTAAAGTGTCAACTTACTCGGTTGATCAAAAATTTTTTCATCACTGGGATATTTGCTCATTAAATTACTTCAGATGTTAAGAAAAGTCTCAACTGAAAAAAAGAGTTCAAATCCATGAGTTTAAGCAGTTTGGATGCTTGCATCTGGATGGCTTGCTGCTATCACTTTCTTGATTTGTTGTTTCTCACTGTTCCTTCTTGTTTTCTGGGAACCCTCAGGCGCAGTAACTAACTTGTAATTTTTAATGGTTTTATTTAAGTGTAGCTAAGTAAAAAAAAAGATGAAGCATGCAGCTGTGTTTCCAGTAGAGCTCACTATTTCTTAGAAACCTGTCTGCTTCATTAAAGTTGAATTTCACCTTGTAACACACAATTGCTTAAGGGTTTGTCATTGTATTTGCAGCAGCAGTGTTTTATAATTGGAAGTAATGAGCCAAACAAACTATTCTTAACTCTTCAAAATGACAGACTAAGAGATTTCTTTGGAAATTGGGCAGAGCGGGGTGGTAATTGTTAGTTTTCATTCATACCACAGTGAATGTCAATGAAGAAAAAAAAATCCTTAATATATATGAAGGCATGGTTTATTTCAAGTGTGTTTAGCATCAAGGCAAGCTGTGATCTAGACAGCATTGGAAATGGAAGACTTGTACTGGTCCCTGCCACAGGCTCCACAGCAATGTAAATGATGAGGAACTTCTCTAATATGGCATCTCTCTTGAAAGATTATCATGTGAGAGAAAATCATTAACTTTGCCAATTGAAATGTTAGACCTCTAAGGAGGGTTACTGTTTAAAACTGGGTTTTACTGACCTGGTTATCAAATGTCAGGTGTCAACATGGCCTAT
The DNA here is from genome assembly GCA_013398615.1 of Brachypodius melanocephalos. NCBI lineage: Eukaryota > Metazoa > Chordata > Aves > Passeriformes > Pycnonotidae > Brachypodius > Brachypodius melanocephalos. The sequence goes on along the minus strand of VZSR01003807.1, from coordinate 44,428,173 downwards.
TCAGATGCATACTTAATGGAGCCAGTTTCAAGCATGTTTGAATCCTAGCCTCTTTCACAAGTAATCATGTACTTGAGCACTGTAATAAAATTGGGTTTTCCCAGTACTGACCAGCTATCACTGGCAGTCAAAAAAGGGGAAGGTTCCCTCTCACCAGATCCTTTAATTCCTCGCCCTCTGTGCAGAACACACTCAGTCCTTCTGTTAACTCCACTTGGAACTGTGAATGGGAGCACAACTGGAGGTGAAGGCATCAGGAAAATGAGGGCAGGAAGTGGAACTTTTTCATAACTTTTAACCTATTTTTAATTATTGTCCATATTGCTTTAAAGTTATGCCTTTTGCCTTAGCAGATAACAGACTCTTTTATTATATTATAGGAAGCCATGGAGCCCCTACTCAGAGTACTCATACTCTTTTTCAATGGTTATTGAACTATTTATCAAAAAAAAATCCGTAACTTTAAAATAAATTTTACAAACAAAGTTGAACATAGATGATTTCACTAGTGTATGGTGTTTTCTAGTGGTTACAGGCTAGCTTGCGATACAGGAGAGCTTAATTTCCCTCATCTGAATATTTTGATATTTTACTGTTTTGCAAGATCTGTTTTTTAAGCCACTGTTTAAGAGTTATGGTCATACTTCATGTGTTCTGGACTCACAACTAACTATATGCAAAGTGCAATATCCTCAGCAGTAATGGGATGATTCCTCTTTTTTCTCTCCCCACCTCCCAGCCCAACCACCCATTAATGTATAGCTATTGTGTAAAATGCTTTTATAAAAGGTAAGAGTTAAAGTTCCCTCTGACAGGTATGGGAAGGAAAGCTTCTGTAACATCTATTGTGACTGAGTGCTTTAACTCTTCAAATCCCACCCTGCATATCAGCTTCATTAGAAAAACAGAGTACAATAGGTCTGCTCTGGTAGAGTTTAGGAGATCGATGCCTTTCTGCAAACATAGTAGAGAATAATCTATTTTGTGACGCCTGATAGGACTACTTGAAGACCAGTGTTTCACTCATTAGTAAATCCCAAAGTAGAACTTCAGGTGCCGTGAGAGCTTTGATTTGGGAGACTTAGAGCTCTGCAGATTTCAGACATCAGTAGGCAGCAGCGAATTAGATATTTCAGGCATCTGTGTTTTGTATTTCAGTTCCTAAATCCTGGTTATGTCCCACTTTAGATGCCTATGACTTTATTTCAATGTCATCTATAAAACCCAGATCTCAAAGGTATAGCTCTGTTAGAGTATTAGTCTCTCACTAGTTCAGTAGAAGTGTGCTATCTATCTTTAAGTATCACAGTTTTAGAATGCTAAATCTTACTGAAAATTGTGGGACTTAAATTCTTAAATACCCCTGTGTTCCATAAAAAGAAAGCTTAATTGTGCAAGAAAGTTGGTGTAATTTTACATTTTTAGGTGTCCTACTGGTTTACAGAATCATATCATTTCAACGGAATTAGTTGTCCAGAGTCCCTGTTCTGTGCCTCACAGGGGAGAGACACCTGGGGGAATGGTATGTTTATGTTATGTTTTTGTCCTTCAGATTTCCAGTGTAGATATACCTGGCTTGGGTACTGAAACAGTCCACTGTACAGCATGTTGTGCAGACTAATGTACCTTGAGAATATAGGCTCCCTGCAGCAGGAAGCATTTAAAATGGACTTTGATATCTTCACACAGGGCTGTCAGAGTCTGCAGTAAAGCCAGATACTGACAATGGGCCTGATGAAACTCAATGTGGTTCTGAGTAAGGACTTGATTGAACCACTCTATAGAAAACACCATGAAAGGAAGTGGGGATAAACTCTGCCCTTTGAAGGTCAAAGTAAGGCATGTGACTCTGCTCAGGGGTTTTTGGATTATGCATGAAAGCCAGATCATGTCTTTCCTGAGAAAGATATAGTTCCTACCTGTTGTACCCAGTGGTAAAAGATGGCAGTTTTCAAATGGTTCACTGGTGTGATTTCAAACAGGTTTGCAGCCACCAGGAAGCTAAACTATTCAGGTCTGTGGGGGTCATCTTTTTTTCAATCCTTGTCATTTTTATTGCCGTTTCTTCTTGCACAATTAACTATTCATTGAAGTAAAACTTTGATCCTTATTTCCTTTTCTCCAGCTGTGCAGTTTAACAGGTGGATTAGAGAGTCAATCCGCAGCATGATATTAAAAGTTCTGCAGCAGGGAACGTGTTTTAGAAGGTTGTCACTACTTGTCTCTTTTACCTGTGTTTTCTTACCAGGCATTCCATGTTACCCCCTTTCAACTCTTGCATGGTGGGGCTGCAAATAGGAGCAGTGGAGCCCTCCAAAACCTGGCTCTGTGACCTCCTTTAATTTTAACATTGATGTACTGTGCAGTGCAGTCCCAAAAATGTTACATCATGGTAAAGGAGGGTTGGGAAGTATAAAGTGTTGCAGAGCAGGACTGGGGGAATTCACAGAGGCAGGGGAGTTGAAACCCCTTAAAGTGTATTGACCATGCAAGTATGGAACATAATAATGTAGTATTAAATAAAGAGAGTATCCCTGCTGCCTTGCATTTTGCCTCCATTTATGGTAAAAATACAGTGAGTCCATACTAAAAAGTCACAACAGTTCAACAGCATCACTATAGTTAAAATAGTGCAAGATTTCTGTGCACACCAGCCCTAAAAATGTAATCTTGTTCATTTAACATGGTCCTTACAGAACCACTATCGATATTCCAAAATCCTTGCCATAGGCAGTCCTGACAGACTGACCGGAAACCGAGTGCATATGGAAAATGGATTCACTTGGTACTACAAGAAGTTGTTTCTCCAGGGTCAAGATTCGAAACCCATTAGTGGAGGAGTGTATGTACCCACTGTTCAGGCAGAATTTCTCTGTAGATGAATAAGAAGACTTAGCTGCCCAAGGCTGTCACTTCAGCAATTTTTCTTGAAAAAGAAAGAAAAAAACCTCAGCACCGAACCTTCTAATGGTGTTTCCTTCCAGATAGATTAAATTGATTTTCCTTTTTTTTTTTCCTTTTCCTGTAGCTTAAAGCTTTATTGGTATCAGCCTAAACAATGAAATTGAAAGATGGGCTTCCATGATAGGATTTTATTATAATGTTTTGTTATTGCTCCCCAATGAGTGTCCATAGACACTGGAATCAGAAGTGTATACTTTTTATCAATAAATCTTATGGATGCAGTGGATACAGTTCAGCAAAGAGGAATGTAAAGTTCTGCATGTTTTCAGGACTCATCATCTATTTAGTGCAAGAAAGTAAACAATAAATGGGTAGAAGTTCTGCAGGAAAAGGTCTCATTCAGAGTGGATGGCAAATTCTGTGTGACTCAATGTTATTAAGCTGCTGCAAACAAGGCAAATATCCTACTGGGATTTGTCAACAGGAATATAACCTGTAGGAGTAATCCTTCTATCCTGCTTAATGCAGAAGTAAGGTTTCAGCTCAAGTACTCCATCAAGCTTCAGGAAAGACATAAAGCAATTACTGAGTCCAGAGAAAAGAAATGAAACTGGCCATAGGTCTGGTAAATTATGGCTGCTGAGGAAGATATTTGAGGTTGTTAAGTCTTGGGAAAAAAGGGGAGAAGATATCATAGTAGTCTTTGAATAAGTAAGCAGATGCTATGATGAGAAAAGAGATAGATTGCTCTGAAATAACAGGCTTCAAGGGCAGCAGAGGACACTGGGAAAACCATTCTAAAGGAAAGACCAGATTTTGAATGGAGTACAGTGATGTAGAATTTCTGTTACTAGATGCTTTTAAGAAAAGGTTAGACAAATACCTGTCAGGAATTATTTAGGTCACTAGGATAGACAGAAGAATGACTTTTTCAGTTGCTTTTTATAACTGTGCTCTATTTTTCTCTAAGTAGGTATGTGACTTCTGTTTTTCACTTGATAGATTCTTTGTCTATACGTCTCAAGGAAAAAAAAACCAACTACTACAGTTTCTACACTAAGAACAAATACATAAATTTCTGACTTACAGTATTAAATAACAAATGGAAATCTCACAATAACTGTCAGGTCTGTTGAATAATTAATAAGGTGAGAAAAACCATACACAAATGAGTCATTGTGTATGCACCAGAAGTCTGGGAAGGCAGAGTGGGTTCTTAGAATACCAAAAACATAAACTTAATTACTGGCATTTCTTTAAATCTGAAAGAATATTTTTATGAATGTTTGATAAAATCAATTCTTTAAAAACAAAAAATTAGGAGGATAAGTAAAAGGAATAAAACTCATAAAACATGATACAGTCATAACTGAAGACTTCAAAAGGATCTTTATAATGAGAAAGAACATTTTTTGCCACTTGTTTAAAAAAAAGTATTTGGAAAAAATCTTAACAGAATGGTAGTCCCCGGAGAAGTAAAAATTATAATAAAATATTAGGTGAATACAAAGAAAAAGTACTGAAATTCTCTGCAACATGAAGGTCAAGACCTAGTACTGTACAGTGCAGGAGACTGAGTGAATGTACTATTATGCATAGCAATGCATTCTTAAGTATCATCAGCAACAGGGGTAAGAGGAGAATATTTCATAATTTGTAGTCTTGAACTCTTCACTTAAATATCTGGGCATTTTTTTTGTTAGAGCTGAAAAAATTAGGTTTCTTTTATTTTAATCTTGGGAAAAATAAATACTACTCATCATTATGAAGCTGAACATCACCCTAGGGGTATAACCTTTCACAGTTTGATTATATCCTATTTTATTTGGTCTCACATCACTTTGTACAGAAATAAAAATCTGAATGAGTCATAAAGGAAACACTAAAATATAAACAAAGATCTATTTCAGCTTTAATTTACTCAAAGTTATGAGGCAGTGTTTATGAATGAGGTTAAGCTGTGTATGAGAAAGCAGCCCATAGCACCTAAACAGCCTATATCATGTGTGCATTTAGCAGCAGAAGCAAGGAGGAAGGATCCTTGTGTCACACCCCAAAAGAAGATTGATTGTCAGACACCTGCCTGGGATGGTTGTTTTCTTGATCATTGCCCAGCTGTCTCAACACTTAATGAATGTTTCCAAGACACTTGATTCTTCTTATGTAATATGGATATTTATATGTACATATAAATATTTATTTTTATAGCAATGACCTAACTCCTTGGGCATGCCTGGAAGAGGGAAAATACTCATGTTTTAAACCCATTACATAAGCTTTTGCAGCTAACATAAATTTAAGTAGCAAGTGATTTTAGAGTGTGCAAAGAATATACTCGCCAGTCACTGTGACTATGTTTGTATTAGTGAATTCTAAAGATCAGGGTATGCTCTGACCCTGAGCAAACGTGGCACTACAGTTTTAATTCATTGGCTAAGTGCTCTTCCTTCAAAACCTGGACCAATGGAAAAAGCACTAAATCCCACTAAGCATCAACCAACCATTGAAACTGAGGAGTCTGTGGCCCTGCTCAGGTGTATGTGAGAGGAAGCCACAGGCCAAAGGGCAGCAGGAACCTACATGCTCAGCCTCCCACTGTCTGTCCCCTCTCCAGTGAAATTCTGGAGAACTGGATATACCTGGTGGAGAAAATACAGCAAGCTGAGTTTGTGGAGGGGGGAGGATAGATGTTTATGTGTTTGCTTAGTTGTTTGTGCTCCTCTCTTGCCCAGGACTTAGAACAATAACCAGCAATTTGTCTTGGTTAGCAATTGATTAACTGCAGTAAAATTCTGCAGCTAGTGCCTGGTTTCCCCTTGACACCCATGGTGTCTTACAGCCATGTCCAGGAGGAGACTGGGATTGCACAATCGAACTCTGGTCAAAGACATGTCAAGCACTGCCTGGACAGTTCACAGGAAGTACTTGATCCTGTGCTTTGGCCCTTTTTGCTTGATTAAGATAACCTCCAATAAATCCTGGCAGCTGTAAATCCTGGTGTAGCATTAACTAGCACATTTGTATCTTGGTAGTATATCTAGAACAACTTAACTGTAGTTGTTAACAGTTACAGGAGTAACTTTTCATCCTGCTTGTCCCTTGCCTTAGTTGCTTTAGATGCAGTTTTATCCAAGAAGATATCTAGAAGTGAGACCGCAGCCCTGTATTAGAGGAAATTTCTCAGACCTAGTGAGCAATATGAGAGTTCAGCTCTGCGTGGTGTGTGAATTCCCAATTGTCAACAGGCAAAGGAAGAACTGTGGACTGAATTTTCCACAGCTACAGGGAGCTCTAGAAGAAAAAGTCTGTTTCATTCCTGCCCCTTGAGGACATGAGTAAGAGTAAGACAAGAGTAAGAGTAATCCATTTTCACCAACAATTTCAGAATGCCTTGTCCTTTTTCAGGACAAGCAGTACTTACAGCTCAGTGGAGATTTACTGTAGGCATTTGTGTTAAACAGGAAATGTTTAAGACACCCTAAAACCATAACAGTGCAAACATTTCAATCACTGTGATATTTTAGTATTTTTCAAGATAATTTCTTAAGTAATCCCTATGGACAGTTCTTGTTTCTTTACTGCTAATATATTGCTGACTTATTTTAAATGGAGAACTTGCAATGTTGCCTTCTATTCTGTATCCCTCCTTTCTCCACACCACTGAAGCTTCTCAAAAGATTTTTATGTTCCCTTTTTGCCTGGACTTTCTTCTTTGTACTTCTCTTTCTTGTGACACAATCAACTAGTGTCTCCCTAACACCATTACTGAAAAAAAAAATTCTTCTATACAGACAAAGGCTAAAAAATAGTAATAGTCTAGTTTAAATTGATAGGTGCCAGTTTCAGCCCTTTTGCTGGCATTATTTTCATCCTTCCACTCATCTTCCGCATCTTAAAGCCAGTACCTTCAACAGGGTTTCTGTGTAAAGGGAGTAATTTCTCATTTGCTGTAGGCTCCTGATCTATCCTCCTCCTGCAAAAAAAAAAAAAAAAAAAATCTGTAGGAAAAAACCCAGCTTCATGCAAGTCAGGAAGAGTTCAGACAGGGCAAGACCAAGGCCTTGCAAACTCAGTATGGTCTCATACTAGTGATAAGAGTACTGTGTTTCAGGAGTACAAGGAAACAGTGAAAGTATTCTCACCACAGGTGTCTGATTTTCTCTCAAGAAAAAATTATCAGACTGCAACAGCTTTCTTTTCTAATCTCAACAGCTCCATTTCAACACATCCTTTGTACTGAATTTGCGTCTTCTGACATCTTTCCAGCTCTGTTATTCCTTAAGTCATCCCCAGCTCTGATCATTATTTAACATTTAAGAGAATCTCTAATAATAGTAGTAGTAGTAATAATAATAATAATAATAATAGTCATAATCTCTTCCTTACTAGCCATATGCACATGAAAATTGGAAATAAGTATCTTTCATTATTACTTTTAAACAGTTTTTATTGCCGGCAACCATAATAATGAGGTAAATAATTGAATATGAGTGTAAGGTAATATTTCTCACAAACATGCTAGCATAAAGTGCTGCAGTTAGTAAATTCAGTTTCTAAAATACATTATTAGAACAAGGCACCTGAAATCCAGCTTTCGTTTTTATGATTGCAGATTTTATCTCAGAAATGGTATTAAAATTGTTATTGAGCAATTGTACTCAGACAGCTCTGTCTGGTGGTCATATGGGCTTTTAAGCTACAGGTTTTTTTCCCAACACCTCCATAAAATCTTACAAGAGTTTTGAGAACAAGGAGCAGTATAAATTAACAAAACCTTTTGCACATACTAAGAATTACATTTAGTGCTGAATTTCCTTTCAGTATCCTTCATAAACATCAGCTGTCATCCTATGAACACTTTGAAAGTTAACGAAGTGTTAAATGAACAGTGGGCCAGATTCTGCAGTGAGGACACCACCAGAGCCTCCACACAGAAACCAAACCAATTCTTACCAGGCCTGCTGTCACTCAGACAAGCTGTGACACTGGGGATGCTCTAAAACTGAAGCGAGGCTAGGAAGAGAAACATCTAGAAATCACTAGAGCATGATGACTTAGCTCGTATTAAAAAACCCAGTTGTGATCTTTTCAGGCCATAACCCTCTAATTATGAAACAGCAGACAGAGTTTTGCTCTCCAACAGCTACAGCCACGATTGTTCCAAAAGCAGTGGGAGGGAGGGATGCCACCTTGCCCCAGGCGGGGAGGCAGGGCAGGGGGCAGGCGGTCAGTCTCAGCCGGTGCCCTTGGGCGGGCAGCGGCCGTGCGCGGTCTCCCGGCTCCGACTAGCGGTGGCCGGGCCGGGGGGAGCGCTGCGGGAGCGGGATCGAGATCGGGATCGGGATCGGGATAGCTGCGGGGGTGGGAGAGCTGCGGTGCAGGAGCGGGAGCGCTGCGGGGATAGGAGCGTGTGGGAGCGCTGCGGTTCCGCTCGCTGTCGCGGATCTCGGTTTGCGGCAGATCTGGTGACGGCTCCTTCCTAAGGAGCCAAGCAAGCCCTTGTTGTGCCCGAATCCTCCTGCCTGTGGGCAGGCTGCAGATTTTTTTTTTTTTTTAATCAAATTGCTCCGAGTGGCTCTGTAGATATATCCCACAGAAGTGTTTTAGATTGTGTGCTAACCCTGATCATTTTTAGTTTGTATTTCTTAAACTGATTTCTAAGCCATGTGGCACAGTCGCGCTCTCTGGCTGGATGAGCCAAGCTTTCCAAGTAGGTGAGGGACCCCTCTATTTTTAATTGAACGGAATGTTCTTCATCAGTTAATGAGTTTATTGTGCAAATAATAAAAGAGCTCTTCAATATGCCAGCGTACTAGTGCAAATACTCCTACATATACTGGTTTGCAGAGATTTTTCGTAACCATGAATATTCTATTGAAGAAAAGTTGTTTACTGAATATTCATGAAGAGCTGGAGGAAAAAGAGGTCATGAATATGGACAAGTCTAATTTGGCGGGGTTTCTTCGAAAAGAAATAGGGAGGCATTCAGTTTTGCTGTTATGCAGCTCTATTTATTTATCATGATATTTATTCACATTTAATTCAGCAATGATAAAGTTTACTGGAAAACTGAATCTTAGGTATTACCTTTTTTTACTAAATTATCAGTGTTTCTCTATTTGGACTCAGCTGTTATATCTATAACACTGTGCTGTCTTTTCAGGGAAGCATGTACAATTGCCCATAGTTCCTTCAGTCTCTGAGACAGTTATTTAAACAGGTTTTTTTAAATTGCATATAATTCCTTTTTTAAATGTGTTCACTTTTCAAGTGAAAAATACAAAGAAAAATTTTGATCAGAACTTTGTTCCTTTTTCTTAAAACCAGGTTTCATCAGGCTATCGTTGGGGAAAAAAAAAATCCCAAAAAACGTTTAAAATATTCATTTGGGGTTTTAATTTCCTGACAGTTAATGAATGTAACTTCTTCTTTTACCTTTACTTTCAGAAAAATTCTTTTTGCTTTCATCTAAAAATGATAATACTTTGCATGTTTACAGACAACTATGACACATAATACTTTGGAAAACTTGGAACATACATATCCAACTGATTTAAAATCAGAATACAGTATGTAGAGGTACAATGATAGAAAGGAATGAATTAAAATTACTGCGTGCATTAGTGAAGATTATCCCGGTCAACCTTGGGCATAACAGGACTTGATTTTTTCAGGCCACATTTTTCAAATTCTTGAGTACAGATATTTAAAATAACAGGTACAAAACATTTAAAACTATAAATGACATCATTATTTACATCGCCAAGTCCTACTCACTTTCCATGGCTACTGGATGCCTATGTGTAATTTTTAAAATGTCTGCCGATCTGTTTAATTATTTTTAGCAATTAAGGTTGTAATTTGTGGATGTTGCTTCAGCTTCTTGCCATGTTGACTGATGTCTCAATGTCTACAATCTATGTCATGCCATATGTTCCTTGCTAGCTCCTATTAGGCAGAACAAATTTTTCTTTCTAATCAGGTTTATGCTGGTACATGTTTCAAGAGAAAACAGAAAAGTACACTGGGTCTGTTTCTCCACTGTTCTGTTCCTCCTACCTTTTCTCATAAACATGATGAGTGAGTATGAATTGGCAATGAACAGAGAATTCTTGTTTGCATGCTTTCTTTGTCCAGGTGGAAATAGTTTAGAAAGTGTTAAGCTATTGAAAGATCAGTCCTGTGAGGATCCACTAGCTTTGAGGGACTGCTCCCAAATTACAAGCACAAACCACTAACATTATTGAGTCCATTGAAGAACATCTTTATGCATTGTATACCTACTTTATGACTCAATTCATGAACATTTTTCAAGGTGGCACGTAGTCTTTTTGTGACTATAAAACAGAAACAATTGAAGCCACAAGATGTATACCTACCTGCCAGTGGAGCTTGCTGTGGATAAATGAGTGTGCTGGAGAAGAAGTATATTAGGAAAAGAGCAGTTTTAGGAAGTTTGCAATTCTATTAGCCCAGAATTCTTTTTTTGTCAGAGGAATAAGTTCCCGTTTTTAGCACATTTATATAAGAATGGAAAAGGGGAAATCTGCAAATAGTCTCAGAGGTTTTGGTTTTATTTTTATTTTTCTGGTGAAGACTAAGTGTATCTTTACATGTTGATACAGCATCTGCTACAGCTGGTTTCAAAATTAAATTTACTTGATGGGTGCTGGTTTTATTTGTGTAATGGTGCTTTTGATCAAAGATACAAAAAAGATAATACACATGATAATTTTGATTGGTGAAATATATGAGGCACTTCGAAATGTTTTTCAAGCACTGTTTGAAAAAGAAAAAAGCCACAAACATATTAGCAGCACTAATTAGTAGTGGGGAGCCTTAGATTTTCCAGGGTGGAAAATATTTTTAACATTTGTTCAGAAGCTTCAAAGCTCAATTTTAAGTACTCAGCTCATGGTGATAGGAACTGAAGGGTGACAGTGACAAGGAGTAAACAATATTTACATAGCAAAAACAATTTGACAACTAATTTATAAATATTGCAAATGAGAGGGAAAGCTCATAGCATATTTAAAGCAATATCTCCTTCAGAATTTAGCTCTTTTTTTTTTCTCCTAGTGTTCTCTGAAGAGAAATTTATAACATTCTTTCATATAAATATTATTTCATATGAGCTTTATTTGAAAAGCAAACTTAGGTATTGAACTGTAATGCAGATCCACATTTAGTAATCGTTAGTACCAAAAGCTGCTAAGGAAAAATACATGTTCTACACCTGTGTACAAGCAGACCTCCCACAGATTTTGATTAAAAATCCAGTGCTATGGTACCACATCTGACTACAAGATCTAAAGTGAAGACCAAAGAAGGCAACTTTGCTGTGTTCTAGCAATTACTTTGGCTGATTGTAGGCAAGATAACCCTGAAGTAGAGGATTTAGTTCTTGGTCATTCAAGTTACTATTAATTCAACACCTGTAAAAACAAAGACGCTCTAAGAATTTTTCAGAAGTAATTTAAATTCCCAGCTTTAGAATTACAGAGATTTGCACTTTGCACAGTAAGAATTATTGTATAATAACTATAAATTTAAATAACAAACATTCCAAGAGGTCACACTTGGTGCTGATCCAAAACACACTCAAGATATTATACAGAAGCTGTCTAGAATTCCCAGTCTAACTAGTCTGGCATACAAGGCCATAATTCCAAATCAATAACTACATCTATACTATTAAAATCAGCCTGACTCAAGAGTTCACTTTGAAACAATGGTGACATTAACACATCAAAAATAGGCACTCAAAGGTACCTTTGACAGTAACTCCATAGCTGAATAGAATTAAAAGGGCAAAATACCAGGGTTGCCTTTCTGCTGCCTCTGAGCTAACAGGTCAGTTTGATGCCATCTCAGACAACAGCCTGCTATGCTTGGTCTCTGGTCTGAGTTTTACTGGCATCCTTAGGCTAGTGTGGACTCCAGTGTTTCTATTTCCAGCCCTGCTCCACTAAATCAGAATTACTCAGGCAGCTAGAAAGTAAGTCTAACATGTATATTGTTAATGATTAATTATTAATCAAGTGGTTTGTGGTAGTGCCTAGGGACAACTGAGATTCAAGCCCCATTATGTAAGGCACTGTGCAGTTATTCAAGAAGGCTGTAGATGGATTTTCCCTTTTAAAACCAGCTGTGCTTTTACCACATTCAGGCTGGTTCCACTTTTTACCCTTGTATGCATCCTCACAAGTTCAACACATTTGGCACTTGAATTTCTAAATTTGTTTTGTGTGGCTTCATCTACTTGTTTCCTGAAGCCCTGTAAAAAGGAGAAGAGGTGCTGTTGCAAGTTGCAACTTCATCCTACCTGAGAATTGTTGAAGTGCAAAATTCTGATCCATTTGAAATCAGGTATTTTACTGTAGTTCTAAGCAGACAGCTTCTCCTCTGCTAATGAACTTTTTTAAGCAATAAAAAGTTGTAAACTGAAGTCTGCTAGATTTACTCCTTTGCAGTGCACGTCAGCAGCTGGTATCGTTGTCTGCAGGAGGGATGCTTGCACAAAGGATACCGTGCTCAATACATTTTTGGCAGAGTCAGGTGGCTGTCGTGAGTCACTAAGGCACCTGCTGTAAATCAGTCTGCTGTATTGGCATTCTCAATTGTGTATGAAATCCACTTTCTTATGTTACTGATTTTTTGGCAGGTACTCTATCAACAGGTGTGATTATCCATGATAGGGAGCATGCAGTGATGATGGGTAAAAGCTTGCACAAGTCCTTAAAAGGACTATTTTTGAAGAGGGTGAGAGATTTTATGGTTAGAAGTAGTTTCGGGTTATAATCAGACTTTTTCTTTCTACTCTTACCCTTCCCACTCAGAATCTGAAAAATAAGATGAAAACTGCTGGAAGACTCTGATGTTATTTTCATGAAATACGGTGGGAACAGTTTCATAACAGAACAAGTGAAAAAAAAGAGCCACACTCCAGCTGGCAGGAGGAAAAAAGATGGATGAGAAGGGAGGGTGACTGGGATTCATAAGGAAATATTAAATGAAGAGGGGAGAGGAGAATAAGAAATGAATAATGTGTGAACTGTCAGAAGGAAGCTCTGAACCATAGAATATTGAGAAAGGACAGAGAAAGTTAAGGGAGAGATGGGGAGGTGAGGCAGATAATGGTGAAGGGGTTTTTTTCCTAATGATAGTGTAATGAATTCAGCAGAACTTCCGAAGATAAAGCAGAATTTGGTGTTCAGATGTAAAAGATAATCAGCAAGTACACTTCACACAAAGCTATTCAAAGCTGAGGTGAAAATGTAAAAGAGCAACAAAAACTTTTGGGACATTGTACCTGAACAGTGTTTGAATACCATCTATATGTAAAACAATAATGGATTTAGAAACTGGTTATATGTTTTGAGGGATCTGTCATAATTACTAACTTAAACTAACATAACAGACAAGAGAAACTCTTCAGTTCTTGTTCACCACTTTGGAAATGTTTCCTTTCTAAACAGATCATTCGCTGGCATCTAAGCAGTCACCTTTCATTGCTTGACACCTATATCCCCAGGGAAGGGTTTGATGAACTTGTAAACAAGCACTGTGCTTTGAAGATGAGATGAGTATGAAGGTAGACAGCAGACATCACATATGTGCACTGGCTGTAGGACTTCATAATAGGATTCCTGTCCAAAAATGTGAGTGACTGTTTACAAGGTTGTGCCACTTGTACTTTTGCTTTCAACTGCATCAGCTTTGGAAGAAAGACCCAAACAAAATCAACCAGAAATTTGCACAATGAAGGGGGTCAGGGTCTGAACTCCTCTGAGAATGTGTTGATTCATGTCTATTATGTGAATCAGGAGGTAATCAAATGGGGAGAGGCAAAAGCTAGTCCATGTGCCTTGGCAACTTCAATTTCTGTGTTATTTGCATATTACAGGCTTTTATGATGCTCACACCAAGGTTTTTGGTTCTGAAACAGTATTGAAGTGTAATGAGATTAGACTTCTTTGTAATGTTTCCAGTGTTCTCCATGAACATTGCTTTCCTCATGGTTTCTTTTTCTTGCTTTAGGTTATGGTTGAAACCAGTGAGATAAAAGACAGATGATAATTTTGAAAAGTTAATTGAAGTTTAATGAAGTTCAGGAGTTTCAAGTTAACTGAAATTATATGCAGAATTTCCTCCTTCCTTTGTATTTTCTTTTGATTTGCTTATCATTCAGGAATAGGTGAACACCTGAATAAGGTATTTGAGTAATGCCTATGGCAGATATAATAATCAGAGACATTTTTGGCATTAGAAAATCACTCTTATGTTACTCTTCCCTACTCTGTCATTCTCTACTTAGTTGCCAGGGACCATGGTCTATGTCCACACTCTATGATATTATGAGATTCTGGAATTATGAAGAAAAACATCTCTCTCCTCTCTCATTTCACAGTACTTAATACTTAACTAAGTTTCCGTCTGCTACCAAATACTAAAAGTTATAGTCCAAAAATGAGAACATCTGCTTTCATGGTTAAAAGACTCAGCTCAGTAAATCTTCATATACTTGTAGAGACTCCTTTAAAGATACAGCTATTTTGGAAGTTGTCCAAGGCCTGGCTATGAGGTAACCAACTCTGGATGTCTTTTTGATACATTCAGTGATGAGATGTGAAATATTTAGGTAAATATATGGATTGTCTTCAGAATGGTAAATAAAAAGGAAACATCTTAAAGGAAAAACCACGGATTTTAGGATTTTATGAATAGCTTTGTTTGTTTGCATGCTTTCATAAAAAACTTTACTCTTTAAAAACTTTCATGTGAAATAAGGCAATGCTGTATATGTTATCAATAGATTGTTCCAGTCTGACTTCTTACTACTCAAGAGAAATTCAAGTCACAGAATTTCGGTGTTGTTCCCAGCACCACTGCAGTATCTGGTTGCAGAGTTTAATTTGGTTTATTGAAGTGCTTCAGCTTTTCTCCATACTTACATCTTTGCAAAACTCCTCTGGAAATTTCAGCACCATTGTATACTACTGGAGTAAGCTCCTCTGTCTTAACTAGGATGAAATTCAGTCACTTCTCTTAGAATTAGAGGGGGTAGAAATCAGTGAGGCAACTGAAAGATGTCCAAAGCCAATTCCCCAAATGATTCTTTCATCAAATTGCACAAGAAGCAGTTTCAACTAAAACAGTTGAAAGCTTTTTTTTTTTTTTTTTTTTCCTCCATGGAAAACTTGGAAATTGTTGCTGTCCATTATGACTTTGAATCAAGTCAGACTTTGAAATCTCCAGAGTAGTACTGTAAGATGAAAAGGTTTCATCTTACCAGAAACATTTCCTGGATCACTGATCCATTGCCTTGTCTTCTTAGGCTGTACATCTGTTAATCCTATATGAAATGAAATTTCCATCCTTGACACAGCTCTGCCCAGCAGCAGATCTGGGTTCTATCTCATTTCTAATAAAATGTGGTCAGGAATTGTAAAGAGTGGTTAATCTTTCAGGTCCCTGCTTGATACCAAAAAGCCTACAAACTAGGAGAAAAACATAAAAATGAATGAGACAAAAGGTGAATAGGCTAGTTCTGTAGTGAGCTATCACCTTTATGCTATTAGTTTGGGTGAGAGATTGGTGTTCTTCTGTTTCTGCTGCCGAGAGTATTCTGAATGGTAACGGGTTTGGTCCCTGAGGGACACAGTAGAGCAGCTGAGACAACATTAAATCCAGCAGATGAAGGTACAGTAAATGCCACAGGCAGTGTTCAATTTTGTGTGTTAGCAGCAAGGGATAGACATTTAAGAAGTGGAGAAATGGCAACCTTGTGTGATGGGATGTGATGGGAAAACATTGCATTTGTCCTGAAATGGCCTCTTATGCAATTAATTATGCTTTCTGTTGTTTCTTCTTTGTGATGGAAATGGCTAATGAGTAGAAGAAAATTAATTGACAGTATAAGTGTGTTCCCCACAAAACATAATTAGAAAGGTACCATATGACACTTGAAAGAAGTGTATGAAATACATCCATAGAAATCAGAGAGAAGCTTGAATTTCTAATCACCTAGAGGACATCCCTTCTCAGCCAGAAAGAGGGTTGCCGAATAAGGTCACAAGATTGCTTATCAGCCTTTCACACTATACTATCAAAACAATCCAAGTTTTACAGAAAAAAAGCTTATGGGATAATATCTCTAACTGCAGTGTAGCAGGGGACACATACTTTTTATTTTGCTTTGTTTTCTTCAGTCCTGTTAGCTCTAGAAACTTGAAGCACCTCAAATCTCACAGTGGTTATCATGAGAAGGATCAAATCAGAACTGTATCAATTGTACATTGCCCAAAGAAGAGATTAAGCCTTCTTATTCCTTCCATTAAATATGTCTACATGCAGCATGCACTCTGAAATGTGTTCTGTGATCTATGCTAATGGCTGTGCTGTGTGCACAAGTGTTCAGATAATTCTTCCTGAACACCCGCAGTATCAGAATCAGTAGAGTGGCATTCATAAAGCATCCTAACTACTTAGTCTTCCAGAGGCAGAATTTCTTTAATTCTGGACCCTCCCTGTATGTGTGTGCAGCTGTGCTGTAGTGTGCCAGCTCACTGAGCTGGGCTGCTGTTAGACTGAGGATTTGTGTGGTGCACACTGTTACTCAGTGTAGAAATTGCTGTGCTGCACAGCATTATCAACTGATTGTTACTAAGAATCTTGAAAGAAATTCTGGCCAAGTGTAAACAATGGGAGATATTGCCATTTGCAATAATAATGACAATCACATATAATGAAAACTTTTTTCTTGTCTAGAGCAATTGCTAAAATATCCAGTGTTTTAGGAAACATCATGCAACATTAATTTCTCTGAATTTAATGGTTAAAAACCTATTTTTCCCCTGGTTGCTAAATTCTGTTTTTCTTTATTGAGTAAATCTGTCCAAACTATGGGAACCTGGAGGCACATTCCACTTCCTGTGTCCAGATTTGTCCTCTGTCTACAACTCATCCTCTCTGGGGTGGGAAGCAGACACCCAGGCCAGAAGGAAGTACAGAAGCTTTCCAGACAGGAACTCTCTGAGACTGGAGTATTCCTTGGGTATTCTGCCATGGCTACCTTATCATCAGTCATGTCAACAGCATTGTGGACTGGTCCCATTAACTAACTGAAAGGACAGCATCTAAACCTACTGATTTCTTTTGGTTGAGGGTAGTAACTTGCCTACTGCCCTAGCAGAGGAAGCTAGAATTGAAATAAAAATAAGACATACCAAGCATATTCCTTGGTACATGAAGGACACCAGAGTATTCACATACAGAATGGCAGTCCTGTAGAGGCTGTCATCACTAGTGATTTAATAAAGGTATGGATGTACCAAAATATTAACATTTTCTCCTAATGAACAAGGTTTTTCATAACTTTTCATTAACTTCTTTGTTTCACACTGGTTGTCTGCATGACGCATCTTTCTGGGGAATTAACTATTGTTTTTTATTTCAAAGTACTTATTGGAAATAACTTGCTAAAATCAACATGAAAATAATGAAGCATAACCAATGAAATTTTATATAAGCATTTCTTCATACAAACATTTTAGCCCACAATTAAATAAATCTTGATATTCTTATTCCTAAACTCAATTTTT
Organism: Brachypodius melanocephalos; assembly: GCA_013398615.1. NCBI lineage: Eukaryota > Metazoa > Chordata > Aves > Passeriformes > Pycnonotidae > Brachypodius > Brachypodius melanocephalos. The sequence goes on along the minus strand of VZSR01003807.1, from coordinate 44,410,666 downwards.
ATGAATCAGAAAACTGGCAATGGAAGTGGTAAAACTGGACATATTTGACAAAGTCTTCAATACCAATGGAGCTGAATAATTGCTCATCCCAATTAAAAAAAAAAAAAAAAAAAAAAAACAAAAAACAAAAAACCAACAAAAAAAACCCCAAACATCTCAACAGCTTATTTTGTTTCCATCAGATTTTATTTTGCCTTGCACATAGTCAAGTGTCCCACTGTGAAATAGGAGGACACTGACATATAAAGATCAGTTGGGACTGGGAAAATACTACTGTGAATGTCAACTACTCTGGTCTAAAATATATTCTCAGCAGTAGATGCATCAGGGATTTGTAGTGATGGTATTAAAACAATTTAATAAAAAAGGGATGGAAAGGGTCAGGGAGGTTTCTTGAGTGCAAAAACTCAGAGTTTTCTAACTTCATTAGTTGTTAGAATAGGAGATACTGCCTCTGTGTGCAGGACTTGCTTTGCTTTTATTCTAAAATCAGGAGGGATACAATGGTATGTGAACTTTGCACTTTCGGACTTCTCATCCATGCATTTCCACCAAACATAGAGCCTAGTTTTCTTCTTCCACACAAAATGTAGCAATTACATACTTAATATCCAAGCTATTTTAGGTAATACTGCACACAGGAATAAACACAAAGGCATTTGGTACGTGTTATACAGGCAGCAACTGCTATGCTGCAGATTACTTCCATGTTGAATATTCGGGAACCTTTTCCCATTTGCTCGTTTTTGCCGGGGGTTTGGGTTGTTTTCTTTCCATCTGTACTTCGGTTTAGCCTTTAGGTGGCAGCATTTGAGAACAGTTGTTGTGGGCTGGCCACCATCTAGAATGCTATTCGTGGGCAAGAATTATAAATAGATAGAACCAGGCATGTAGGTGCTCTGCTCAATATGCAATTTGCAGCAAAGATGCAGCAAAGCTTATACAGAATCATTCAAAATGTTACAAAATATACTTGTACATGTCCATTTCGTTCTTAACACTTCTGCTCAAATTTATGTATTTTGTACACAGAAGTGTATTTCTACTAATGGATATATATACATAGCTTTTGAAAATGCTTTGAATCAAAATGGAATTTTATTCTGATTTACTAAATGTGAAATCCTTTATCCTATTCCTTCCTTCCTTCCTTCCTTCCTTCCTTCCTTCCTTCCTTCCTTCCTTCCGTCCGTCCGTCCTTCCGTCCTTCCGTCCTAGCAATTACTATCTAGGAAAGAAATAAGAAATAAAGGGTCTTGAATTTAGCCTGCATTTTGGGTATCTTTCAGTCTCCTTAGGATGCCTAAATCACAGTTTCCTGAATATGGTGTGATCAACAGGATATTTTTAAAACAAACACAAAATCTTCTCTATTTTAATTCACTGAAAACTAAATGAGCAATGTGTAATATCTACAAGATTTATGTACCATTTCTCATATGCTTTGTATCTCATGGCAATAGGTAGTCAAAAAAGATACATCCTTGGCTTTATGGAGACTGGGATTTTCATGTGACACAGGTATGGTGGGATGGATAGAGTGAACATCAGTACTGCTACATTTCATTCAACAGATATAATCTCTAATAAATTTAAGAGAGAAATTTTGTGTCCCTACACTAGTAGAAGATAACTTATATGTCAGTATTTATACTTCTTCCTAATACCTACCCTAAATTGGACTTGTTCTAAGCTTAAATCCATTAAATTGCTTCTTGGTCACAACATAACCATGCAGCATTCAAATAATTGAAATAATTTGCAAATAATTCTTCAAATGCTGAAAGTCAGAAACCTGACTATATAATTGTAATTTAGGCAACATAGGCTTTACCAAATTAATGAGCTACACGTCTCTATGCTAGAATTTGCTGACTGAACTACACACACAAATAGTAGAACTTTTCTGAGAGCTACATGTCTATTCCACGTAGGAACAGGAAAAGATGAGAGACAGGTCAATCCGTTAGCACTGAAAAAAAAAAAAGTCAACCTGATAGTTTTGAGATAGTATTGTTTCAATCTGTTCCGTTGATATACTTTGACTCAAAAGAGAAAGGCTGAAAACAGACTCAGTTTCATCATAACCTTTGATTAACTAATATTTTCTATCTTGGTGGCTTTGTTATGCAGGGTTGTGTAGAAAGGATCAGAAAAGAAATTTTGTGACCATGAAAAAATAATGATTAATATACTAAAAGTTTGATTCCTTTTTCTTTCTTGTAACTCCTACTCCCCATTCTACATGGGAACCTGCTAGTGAAACAAAGGGAATGTTAAACATAAGCATTCAGCTTTGTATTCTTTTGAGAGCCATATCAAAATGTTGCAGCAGTTTGATCACAAAAAAACAGGAGGTTGCATAGAAGAAAAATACATCAGACATAGATAGATTTCCCACTAGTTACTGGATGTCTGCCTACTACTGCTTTGCAAATCATAGAAATTTAAGTCTGTCATTTAGATGTCCACATCTAAATGTACTAGTATAAAACTTTAAAGAAAACCAGATGCCTTGTTGGAATAAATAAGAACTGCATGCAGTGTGATAAGAAGACAGATTCCAGATTTGTCTTTGTGGGAATGCCATAAAAAATTCAGCATCAGCTGAAGGTGTGACCCTGAAATAAAGTACTTATTCTACTTTGTGGATAAATCTCATTCAGAGTTAGAATGGCTTTAATTCTTTTTAGCTTAATTTACGAAGTAAGCTAAAATGAATTAAGGCCATTTTAATTCTTAATGAATAATTTAGTCCTCCAATTTAAGTGAAATGCTTTGGTAGTTATTCATGAGCTAACCCATGCCTAGCATCTAGACTGTTTAATGGGCAGTGGCTTTAGGCAGCAAGAGACAGAGTGTACTTGTCCCTTTCATTCGCATTTGCAACCACAAAAAGCAACGTAAATGAAGTTGAAAAGTTATCTCTTCTCAATTATATTTTTCCCACCAGTGGTTAATACATGATATCACAGATATGTATGTAATTAACCAAGTCTAACATGCAGTGAGAAACCTGCTATCCACAAATGAATAATTTTTACAGATTTATGGCCCAACATTTTATGCCATTAAATATAGTACTTCACTTTCTCTCTAATTTAATACTCAACATATATTTTTACAGCAACAGAACACATAATTATATATTTAGAAAGGTGGGATGGTAAGTCAGATGGAGTTGTGTGAAGGAGTAGTGAGACAAGGAATATCAGAGCTGCATACATATTGGAATGGCAACACAGAACCTTTTTACCCCTTTTGTCATAGTGAGATGCACACAAAAGTATATTAATATGCGTATTAGTTGTTTTGCCCTTAATTTAGATGATAGCTGTTCAGAGAATGAGATTGACATTGATGACTTCACTGTCATGTCGAATATGCAGTGTCTTAACTTCTCTGGCAATTTTAAAGACGGTAACATTGGGTAAAGATGGGAAACTCTCCTATGAAGAAGTAAATGTTGCTAAAGAATGTAGCTGCAGTATTTGCATTTCTCTTGATTACTTGCATGTTTATAACACTGTCAGTCAGGTGTGACATCACTGGAATTAACGTAGCCATGCTGACAAGTAAGATACAGGGCTATGCATAATGGGTTAATATCATGTTTATTACTATATCTTAGTTTTTATTATTTTTATAGAAAGTATCCTAGGATATACTTGTGCAAAGCATAGAATTATTCAAAACGCTTAAGGAATTTGTCCTGAAAATTTATGTGTTTATAGGCAAACATCTGCCAGGTTTGAAGCAATAGTTAAGTAAATAAAGCTGTGATTCAGCTGTGGAAGTCTTAAATATGTTTCTGCCATGATTTCAGTGGAAGATACAGTAGTGTGAGAGACATTTGCAGTGTTTGAAGGAAAAAATCACTTGCATTTCTTCAAGGCAAATGAATATTATGTGTTCATCACCTACACAGCTGCCATTCTGTATTATTTGTTAATTTGACTATCAGCTCTGGCTCACATTGCGGCAAGTATATTTTGAATAGTCTTAAATAATTAGTGTACTTAATGATCCGTAACATCACGTTCTTAAAATCAAAGTCTTGATCTGATATACCTTTGGAAAAAGGAGTTTAATTAATTCCGAATGTCATCTTAGGCGTATTTCTCTGTAATACTACAATAAAATAGACCATGGTCATGGAGGAAACATATTGTTAAAAAGAGAAAATAGATAAAATTTCTCATAGATTTACTCTATTTTTACAAAGCAGGAACAAAATACATGTACACTGAAGTAATAAGAACTGCTTATATGCTCCCCAAATATAAACACACTGTGGTTTTGTGTGAAAGAGACATGAGTGAGCAAATGCACATAGAGGCTCATGAAGAGAAAACCTAAAGAAAACTCAAAAATATATATTGTCTTTGTAAACTGACAGTATTACTCCCACTACATTGTTCCTTTTTCTTTTAGTCATCTCGGTATGGTCATCTTGACTAAGGCAAGAGAAAAGAGAAGATAAAGAGTTACGGAGCTGTCAGTGTTTCATTCGAACCAACTTCATTTATTCACTTTAACTGGCCTGTATGGGGCAAGGTCACTGCAAATTTAATATAAAATGATTTCTTTTAGTGTTTAAAAATCATCCTCACTGACCACCTTTTATAGCTCCTTTGCTGCTTAATAAGAATTTCATGTTCTCCACTTTCGTTATGTCACTTTTTTTGCTCTATATTAATTGAGCAGGAAATATTCCAAAAATTCAATTCTCCCCATCTGAGGTGTGCTTCTTTCTCATAGGTTTCTTATGACCATGTGTATATGCTTCAATATGTGTATATTTTACTTACTGGGCAATTGAAAGGAAAGCTACAGCTCTAACTTTTCTCTGCTGATTGGCTTTCTATTTCTGGCTAGTTTTAATCTACATTACTGTGTAACACTCATGATCTACATTAATGTGTCACTCTGTAGCATATGAAGGATTTACCTTGATTGAATCAGCAGGTCTTTTTAATAGACATAAAAATGAAATGAAATGAAATGAAATAAAATAAAATAAAATAAAATAAAATAAAATATAAAATATTTTTTTAAAAATTTGGTTGCAAGAAATAAAGAATCCCCTGAATATGTACTACAGGATGTGTTGATATTAGTGGAAACCTAGGGCTCTTTAAAATGTATGGCTTTTGAAAGTTTACAAAAAAATGTCCTGTTACTAAGATACTGTGTGCTAAACATAAATGTGGAGTTTTTCTTTACTTTTCTGAGGCCTAATGAAGTTAGGTGGCCAAATAACCATCAGCTCCTTTCCCTAGAAGGAGGTTGCAGAAAGCTGTTGTGGAAATGGAACTGACAGACCAAGAATCAGTTTTGCCTTAATGAGGGTGTGTCCTAATTCTTTTTTATGGATTGCTAGATAAGAAACATTTATCATTGAATATTACATTGAAAATGCTACCACTGTTAGTAGAACATTTCTGTTATAAGTAGTAACTTGGGTCAGAACTATATTTCATGAGTTCTAGAAACGAAGACTAATTGTATGTCCCTATGCACTAAAAATAATATACTTTCATTCTTTCCTTTTCCCTCATATTGTTACTGAACATTGCTTTTCCTCCTCTCCTTACATGATCAAAGTAGTCAATAAATATGCAATAGGTCTTTCTGCATTTGCTGCTGTAGCACAGTGCCATTTCCCATTCTTTTCAGATAGCCTGTACATTCCAACTGGCTCATTTCTTGCATTTTGCCAGTCTTCTAACAGATAAAAAATAGTTTCCACTGTTTAACACACGGTGGTAACTTAAATAACCACTCCTACCTAAAGTAATTTTGGTATTTTTCATGTGAGTTTCTAATTACAGGACAATGCATAATTTCAAACTAATACTTTATTCTAATGCTGACATGTCTTAGCAAGTGTCCTTGTTTAAATGACCTTCAGTAAAAAAAAAAGTCTCAAAGCAGAATACAGAATATGTAAATAATGAAATACTGAAATACTGGCACTGATATTAGAGATAATGTCTAAAAAAACTCTGACAGTAAAGAAAGTTTTATGTGACTCCTTTTTTCTTCAAATTTTCTATGGTTTGCCACCAAGTTTCAATACCCCAAGTGTCTATCTGGACATGTTTCTGAAATACAATATGTATTTCCCAAGAAAAATGTAGAAATAACTGTTTTACTGTGGAGTTTTTAATACTATTTTCTTTGCAAGAATTGAGCTATTGACATTTAAGAAACAGAAAACGAGATGCAAAACTTTAATTTTTGCAGTTATAGATCTTCAGTTATTTTACATGTTGTTGATGAATAGATGCATTAAAATTAAATGAAACCCAACTTGAGCCACCAGCAGGTCTTAAAGCAGTGTGATTAATATTGGGTTTCCAGAATGTTCAGTACTATATCTGAATCTTTCTAGTATTTCAGAAGGAGTAAACATACAGCCACAGCTGACCAAAAGGAGTAATTCTAAAAATGGAGCAGTCTTTTTGGATGACTTGAGTATCTTGGTGTACTAATCAAATCTAGACCATTGCTTGTAGATGTGCCTGAGAATTCAGAGAAAATAATAAGTTAATAGAGCGATTTAGGTTAATTAAATATGAACACAGTGTGATGCCAGTACCTGAAGGGGCAGAAAGAGATCTTAGGTGTACAAACAGCAAGTTATGGGGCTGATAGACTCTTAGCTGGAGGAGGTGAGGTATTTTCATGGCATAGCTGGTAACAAGTAAAACTGTGTATGGCTCAGAGGCTCTTACTTATGATATAAAACTGACAACTGGAGAGGAAAGTCTCTGAAATTAAATGATTATAGAAAACTATAACAGTAAAGAATGAAACAAATATCAATGGGAGTGAAAGTAAAACTGAGCAACTCACATATTAAATTAAGGTCTTCCATTTTCCAAAATATAGTCTACACTGCATGAGTTGGCTGGGCAACAATTCTCCAGTGAAACAATCACGTGAATGCATGTGTTACATTTATTAAAAGGCAAGATTTCTAAATGACATGCACAAATCTCAAACACTACTGCTGCAATGATTGTCTTCTAAAAGAGTGAATAGTAAAAACATAAGTAGAAGAAAACAAGCCACCTCTTATTTTTAAGGAAAAAAACACACACAATTTTTTAGAAAAGTCTCTATTTGTCTTTCTTTTTTTGAGGTCTAGATTCTCTGCCATGTGCCATATTTCTAAATTAATATACCCTTATGTTTGTTGATTTACAGCAAACAGCACTGAACAGCTTTATGTTTTGTCCTTCCTAATACCCAAGGGCCACTGCAGTGGCAGCTTTCTGCAGATGTGAGCATTACTCTGTTGTCCTGGTGCAGGAGCCATCCAGGCTCCTTCGACAGCCACAATGACTGCCTTGAGAGAAGAGAGGACATTGCTCCCATTTTCACAATCAGATCTGCCTCCCTAGCTTTGGTCTTCTTGGTCCAAATGAGATTGCTCTTATTCACAAGAGAGACAGGGTAATCTTGCTGTGTCTAGGTGAAGACAACTGGATTCACCAAACTCTTTGTAAGCAGTTCACAGTTTGTGGACTCAGTGCTTGAAGAAGAAAAGGTCTTATTATGGTTCTTCAGTGTAGAATGCACAGATCTCCAGAACCTTGCTGTGCCACGATTGATCAGACTTAGAATCAAATATCTACCACTGGCTCTCAACAAGCACCCCACAGGCCTCATCTGTCACTGGTTATTTATATCAAAGTGACCTCAGAATGATGTACAAGCAGAAGATGCTTAGGGAGCATGATATTGATGATCAAGGAAAATGTGCTACCAGGCTGTCAGTGGCCTTGGAACAATCTTCTTGAGGGCAGCCTGACACTCAGCTTTCAGTCTGGTCATGCAGAGCACTGCAATACGTCCTGTGGCCCTGCAGGATCAGAGGTCAGCTCTCTGCTGAAGTCATCAAAGGAAGCAGTAGCAGTGGAGACAAACCCGCACTATTCACACCTTCCATTAGAAAGCCATTCAAAAAACAGTATGGAGAGAGATCCCATTGAAAGGGTTATGAAGATGCAGAGCATCTGATTGGAAGCAAAAACTTGAAAAGCTGAATCGGTATTTTGCCATTAACCAAGTCAGAAGAAATATGCCATATTTAATTTAATAGGCTTTATTCTTTAATTAACATGTTGAATGATCATGCTTTATAGGCTAATAGCTTGGGTTTCTTTTGGGATCAAAAATGCATCTATATGCCTGCTTTCAGTTCATTGCAGCAGTTTTGAACAGTAGTAGAATATTTATGAACTCCTACAAACCTTACAGTCAGCTGAAACTCCTTTTTCCTAATGAGAACTGCAGCTGACAAGCAGCAGTCTCAATAGCTTGAACATGATAAGAATTCACAGCCATGAAACAGAACGCCAGGTCTGAAGCTGAATAAGATGGCTGGGTTTAGGTACTTACTTCCCTGGTGGCTCTGTTTATTCATCCTCAGCACATGCAGAAATTATCAACAACTTCTCCATCAGTATGTGATTATATAGCACAGGAACTGTTCATAGGTTTCAAAGATTCTTAGCTATGATTTCCGACTTGTTATAAATTTAGAATTGTTAATTTCTTAACAATCTTAGGGGGTGGGATGAGCAGGTTCAAAGCTGCTTATCATTTGGTCATTGTCTTTAACATTTTATCCCTCTACATGCTCAACATAATTATGATTCTTGGATTACATCCCCCATAATTATAATTATTTCTTTTTTCACTAAGTAAAGTTGATACTTTTTACTATGAAGAACTCTAATGTAGGAAACAATATTTTACTTTTACTGTAAATCCTAATATCCTTGAATATTAGGATTTTCAGTAAAATATATTTTTTCTAATTTGTATTTTTCCAAATTTATTCCCTGATATAATTTCTAGATTAACTGATTTTTTGCTTCATGACACAAATATATTTGGGGCTGACTTAAATGTGTAGCTGAGAAAGGGCTTTGGTTTTAGTTAGAATTAAAATTTAAATTGTAGCTATAATACAAATAACACAAATAAAGCTATTTTAACTTTTTCAAAATGCTCTTCCTCTTCATTTCTTCTTTCTTCTGTTTTGTCTGAAACTCTTATTTTAGTTTAGATTAACCAGTAAGTCTGGCCTTGAAACAGCTTTTTCTTATAAAGTAAGTTCTTTATATGAAAAGTATCACTTACTGCCCAGTGGAATTCCTTGCTGATACAGTCTCTCCTGAATTACATTTAATATTTACCTTTAATGTTCCTGTATCATGTTAAAATGAATCAATATAATCACATGTAATTTTCCTGTGACATTTTTAAGAGAGGTTATTTAGCTTAGAGATAATACTAAACATGATGTACATAAAATTAATATAACCAGTACCATTCATCTTATATACCTTGAGGATGCTCTGAATGAAGTTCAGAAACAGCGAATGAAAACAGAAGCCCTGATAATGAAGTTATTCTGCCTTCCTCAACCCTATAGACTTCCTGGATTGAGCAGAGCCAGACTGACCCTAATCAGACATATATGCATATGTGATTACTATGCCTCTGGAGAGACTTGCCTTTAGACTTTTTTGTAGGTTGATTGGTTGGGTCTTTTGGTTTTTTGGCTTGGGTTTTTTAGGGGTTTTTTTGCTTGGGTTTTTTTTGTTTTTTGTTGGTTTTGTTTGTTTGTTTAAATTTTTTTTTGTTTTGGTTTTGGGTTATTTTGGGGTTTTTTTCATCTATTTTTCTGCTTGGCTGATTTTCTTCTTTAGTTTTTGTTTAGTTAATCATAAGACTGCTATTTTTTCCCAATGTTCTGAAGCCTGTAGAAGTCTCCTTTCTGCTATACCAAATTCTGTGTCCAACAAGTAAATCTCTATTTTCAAGATTTCCAAGACCTGTAAGAGAATCTACTCCTTGCAGAGGTAAGGAGAGAAACCAGAAGGAGCTCTATGCCAACAATTTCCATCTTAAAAGAGTGATGTTTACGCAGACCCTTTACAAATTAGTCATAAACATTTCCTGGATCCTCAATTTATAAGTCTTTTAACTCAGAATTCCTAAGCTATGTTTTGACTACCAGAGTTAGGTAATTAAATAACCATGGAAATAACACATCTCTTCATCTGTTAGTCTCAAGTCTGGATCTACAGCTAGTTTTTGAAACTGGTGTGTGATTTGCTTCAACTATAAATACCTGCTAAGTGATTTATCCTTCCTTAAACAAAAACAGTTGTCTCTAGAGTGAGGGGATTTTAGATTTTTTTTAAATGTACTTTGAATAGCACCTTCTTTTCAGACTAGAATTTGTGTACTTCTCTATTGCTACAGGTATTTGTTCAGAAGAGCACCAATTCTCCATTAATAATGAAGAATATAATAATAATTTAGTATATAATAATTTTACTCTGCACAAATATTTTACTATTTTTAACAAATTCTTGCTTTTTTAGCAGGCTGCCCAGGCTCTGCCATGGAAATGTTTAAAGGATGTAGTGGCAGATACTCCTAACTGCACTTTAGTATGTATGCAGTGAATACAACCATATTTCAAATCAGTAACAGTGATGGGCCTTGGGACAGTAAGAGAACTGCAACAAGAAAAACATTGTCCCAACTGCCACTTTTTCTCCTGGATTATTGCACTGTCTCATTTTTAATACTGGGGATAATTAATTGTGATTACATTTTTAAAACTTGCTACTTAGAGCCAAATCCAAGCTGACCTCACAATGAATAAGGATTTAGTGAAATCACTCTTTAACTAGTTGGAATTGTTCCTATAATCTAAAGCATTAAAAAGTATGGATATGCAGAACATCCACATGATCTAACAGAACATAGAGTTAGAAGCTAGAAAATCATTATTATGGGTCTGGCAGTCTTGTGTTCTGCTCAAAAACCAGAGCAATTAATCCATTTGGAGCCAGTTCTGCTCATACAGCAGTTATATGCACATTTAATTCTGTTATTTCATTGCTTTTGATTTACACTGGTGGAGGTCAAATTATTGTAATCTGTAGGTGATGTTACTCTAATGTATTAAAACCACAACATGAGATAGAATAGACAAGTCTATTCTTTTGATAGTGGGAAATAATTAAAATAAAGTGATCAAAATGATGTATGTGCTAACTCTCATTACCAGTATAGGGGTCTGTATATTAGCAATAATGACTTATTTTTGGACAAATTGTGTTACATAAAAAATGTCTTCTTCATGTCTTTTGGGAACCTGTAATGATTTTTGAAAAGCATAAATTGCATGAAAGGACAAAATGGAAACATCTGTTCTGTGGTCTAGATTCTATACGTGTGCAGTTATATGGCACCGAGCCCTTTTCCCAGAGGTAGACCTTGTGCACCCAGGCTATCCTTTGGAGATGTTTTACATATGTTAGCATGTGGGTATTTGTATAAGCACATCTTGCATCAATGGGTTCTGCTGTCATCCTGGGAAATAAACTTCTCTGACTGCAGATGTAAGTACCTTGGGGCTCCAGAGTCAGTTCTGGCACAGAGCACTCCAGTTCAGTCAGCCTTTGCAGACCTATTGCTGTATTACTTTCAAAACCTTCATTAAAACTAATGGCATGTTACTTTTATAACCTTAAACAGATTTTAGTTGAGATTGCTACTTATATATCAAACAAATAATGATTTTTAAAAAACAAACATGTATTTTCATTTGCTGAAAATTGTTGCTAAAATCATAAGACTTTAGTCTGTAGAAGTAATTTATTTACTCAGAGATGTGAATGAATATCTAGTTGCAGTAATTTTTAAATAAAAACAGATCAAACTTAAATATATCTGGGAAAACATAAAAAAATATACTCCACAAGACCAATACAAAATTAGCAATCTGTATTAGGTCTAAAGCTAGGATTTTTTTCTGGTCTTTTGAGAACTGCTACCTTGTGAGCTTCAACATAAGCTTTTCAGCCTACTTAACATGCTCTTGATGACATGGTCTTGACTGAATGCTGTATAACTTTTGTGGTCAAGATAGTGGGGTTTTTTCTGAGTTTTCTGAACTTGTGATCTCCTCGGCCTTATGTTTTGAAGTTACCTGTTAATCACTTAAGTGAGTATGAAATAATCTGTTCATTATGATAGTGGTGTTGGAGCCATCATCTAAGCACATATCTATAGTTCTGCTGTTGGTTGAACGATCATAATAATTTACTGATTCAGAATTTTTTTAATGTAAATACTCCACTCTACATGCCTAGAGTAGACTTCCTTCAGGTAACTAAATAATTAGGATATTTTCAGAGAGCCAACATAAAAGAGGTAAAGGACTAATTTGAGGCAAATTCAATTTTTTGTTTGAAAATAGCTTTGTATAAAAGCCATTTTATTGAGCTCTGTAGTGAACCCATTCTTTTCCAGCCCTTTTCTAGCTAGCAGAGTAGAGGAATTTGAAGAGATTTATAGGCTATCTGTGGGCAGATGTGTAAGTAACACTGTAGATGTTTCAAAAAAATGTTTCTAGTTCTCTCTTAGAGAGCCATGATACACATCCCAGTTACAGCTCTCTAGCTGTTAAGGGAAAGTCAGTTTGCTCTAAGTAAAACATAACGAGTTGCAGACTTCTTCCAAATATATTAGGGTTTTTATGTCCATAAGCAATAGGTCATTCTGAGAATGCATTTATTTAAGTTACAGTCAGAGCTCTCAGAGTAATGAGTATTGCAAACTCTACAGAACTAAACACCTCCACTGAAAAAAATCCCTGCTTGTAATCTCCAGGTATTCACATATCTTGACTATTGGCATAATTTCCCCAAAAGATGGACCATGGCGAGCTAAAACAGCTTTTTGGTAGCCACATTGTGTGTTATGCTGACAAGCTGAAATGAATAACCTAAAATGTATCTTGTGTAGCCATCATGGAATAGGCACTTCTAAAAGATCCTTTTTATTGAGATGTGTAGGAGAAACTCTATAGAGTATACTTCAATTAGTCATTGTGGAGGTCAAAAGGTATAGATTGTCGCAATAATGTTTGTAGGACATGCATGAGAATTTTAAGTGATTGAAGGGTGTAATATTACACCAGAGTGCAGGAAAAGTAAGAATATTAAAATCAATTTGTTTGATTCTTATTGATGAAAGGCAAGCATGCTCTTCCACCTCTGAGGATGTACCACTTCAGTAGTGTCATGCCCATGATTTTCCCTTATATCATTCCATATAAGTATCAATGTTGTGTCAACTAGATTGCATTTTCTACTGCTTTCGAATTTAATCAGTGGAGTGGCCCAGAAAGTACTTTGCTATCACAGAGTAGAAATCTCTGAAATGGCTGAAACCCAGCATTTTTTAAAATATGTATCTTGCAAAAACCAGCATTATATTGATGGGTCTCAGAGTAATCTATGTGCTTGGTAGAGCCGTAGAGCATCATTACCATAGTCTGAGTAATTCTAATGGATTCATCTGCTCAATCCAGTAAAGTGCTGTTCCTGTGTTAAGAGTAGAACACTGTGATTAGATGGGTTATGCCCATGGAATACATCTGCTTCTAGTTCAAATTTTCTGCCTTTATATATATATATATTTTTTTTTTGACATTGGGTATTTGGTCTGGTGTTAAAGTAAGTGAGAAATCCTGCACCTCAGTTATACTTTACTGCAGGCTTAAGCATGATCTTCTGTAAGAGGTTTGACACAGTTTGACAAACTGTGCTTTGTTTAGCTCTTACTTTCCAGACCTGCAGCTGAACAGTTAGTTTGCTTTTATAGAAGCATTGCACGGGCAACACCTGTAAAATAAACCATGGCACCCTCTGACATTGACCCACAGAGCTAAGAAGGGCGTCTTGGCAGATGCACTGAGATACTTTGTCCAAGTGTGGATTATGCAGTAAGAGTGAAGGACAACATTGGCGTTTAGCCTCAGTGAGATATTTGCCTCCTTAAAAACATTAAATGATTTGCTGGGTCTGACTCTGAAATCAGAATTTCAGAGACATAGAAAACTTAGTTTTTACTAAAGCCAGTGAAAACATCTAATGTATTTCCAAAAAATCCTGAAATATTTAGGTCCAAGAGATTTTCATTGATGGATTTGGTTAGATCTCTTGTGTGCTTTCCTACTTAAAATCCCATGCATGTATTTGTGAAGGAAAGATTTAGATTTATTTTAGCATTCAGTTTTAGTTATTTAGCATTGCAACAGGCTCTCTAGGGATGTGATGGAGCCACCATTCCTGGAAATGTTCAAAAAATATGTGGATATGGGCACTTGAGGACATGGTTTAAAGATGAATATCATAGTGGTGCTGGGATGATCGGTTAGATCGGTTAGATTCAGTGATCATAGAGGTCTTTTCTGATTATAACAATTCTATGATTCAATGATTTTGAAAATTTGATACGAGGTTTAAATTTTGAATCAATGGGTTTCCTCTCATTTATGTTGTCTTTCCCCATTAAGGTTGGTCTGTTGACTAGGGAAGAGTTATTTACGACTCATATTTAAGTCCCATAGGAGTTCAGAGAGGATATGTGGCACCATGAGATACCTTTTTAAGAGGTTCCAGGTCCATTTTGGAAACCACTGCAATACCTTTCCTTGTCAGGGCAGTGTGCCATACACATATCTCCCACGATAAACTAGAGAAATTGCATGTGTGTGATCATTAAGTGACAGTAAGCAAGGGCACATACCCTTGTGAACCAGTTATAGAAACCTTCTAACTCAGAGTAGGTCTCTGGTTTTGGTAAACACCTTCTAGTGCACCTTCTCAGCTTACAAACTTTAGCCTGTCTAAAAACAAATTAGGAGACTTAAACAGAGACAAGAAAATGCTCTTAAAAAGGCATGTAATATCATTTAGCTTTACCTAGAATCTTTACCACTCTAAAAAAGCATTCACACTCAGTTTAACTGCTCTTAGTGATTACAGTTTGCAGTGCCTATTATTTAAAATATTGATCCTTGTTCCTTCTCTACAAACAGCTTTAGAATCTTTCTCAGAGTGTAAACTTCCCTGTCAAAAATTCACAGATAATTAATTTCATATTTTAATGAGTGCTCCTATCATTTAGAAAAGATTAGGCAACCATCTGCAGAAATGTCTGTGGTAAATAGTTGCAGGACAAGGAAATAGTCTAGATGTCCTTGTGAGTCCTGCTTTCTACAGTTTACTTATTTTTCAGTCTTTCTAGAATAGAAAATAAGAATTATTGAATTCAAGAATAACTTAGGAAATTACAGCTTATTGTCAGTCATGATCTCTTGACTTTTAATTGTACAGAACAATAAAGAGAACATACTAGCCTGTGTGTAGTAACTATGTAGCTTGCTGCAGAAAAGAGAGTGTTTATATAAAAATGATGCCATTCTGAAATAACTCCTGCACTGGCTAAACATATTAGTAATTCAATTAATTAAATATATGACAAAAGCAAAATACTTAATGCAGAAGTAAAATAGCATGAAATATAAAGAAGAAATGAAGATACTGAAGAATTATTATTGTACTGAGATTTAAATTTTTAAAGGCTACACATGAATAAGTTATTGTAATAGAAACATTAAAATGATGAGAATACTACAAGAGAATGCATTAAAAGTCTTTCATTTAAAAAGGCAAAAATAAATAAAGGTAAGCCCATGTGCTTAATGTGTTATTACATCCATGAATCTTTTGAGAGAACAGTATAGAATATGAGATAATAATGTGCTGCTGAATTTACAGTACTTAAATGTTAAACTTGAAAATGTAAAGTGCTTTTTTATCAGTATTGGTAATTTTATTTGAACATTTTGGGATGGATTACTAGCGAAACATTAGAATGGGAAAAAATGTGAACTACAGAGCATTTTCTGCCTATCTGCCTACCTGGCCATGATAATTACAAATGTCAGATTTGTTAGACATTAAAAGGGGTAAAGCTGCCTTTTGGGCTTCCATCCACCCCTCCTTTTCCTCTTTGCTTAGATGTTATTCTGCAAAGCACATGTAAAAACACACTACCTGTTATGGTGACATTTTATATTCATTTTAAACAGGTATGAGTCACTTCACTGGATTTTTATCTTAGTTCTCCTGCCTAGGTGTATGGCGATGAGCAATTAGGTCGAGGAAAGCAAGTAATAGAGTTTTCATGTTTTCAACATTCTCTGCACATTGAAAGTGGAGAAATATTACATCTTTATGATATTCTTCACTGATCAAATCTGTAACCATAAATAAACAGGTTCAGATCCCACTAAAGATAATGGCTGGCCAAGAGAGTCACTGCAGAGATGCACAGAGAGGCAGCAGATTGCGTTGCCATGAGAAAGTCTAGCTCCTTGGGATTTTGCTATCATTTATATTTTAATTCAGCAATATTTCATTTCTTATGTCATTAAAAATACCAGCAGTAGTATTAATCCAAAGTTATGTCCTAGGAGTAAATGGGTCTCCCTAGAGATGAATATAAACTAATTACCTTTCTGCAATATGTTGACTGTTTAGAATACATAATTCATTTCCCTAATTTTTTGAGAGATGAAAGAGTGCATACGTATATGTATTAGGATATCTCTGTGGGTAAGAGAAAGGAATCTTGTATCTAATTTCTTACAAATGTTTACCTGTCTTTTACTTGACAAAATGCAGTAATTTAGTGCAATTTAAAAATATATTATGTTAGTACGAATGCTTTTGCCTTTCATATTTCCACTATCATAAAATCCTTTCTGTGTTTTCATGAGTAATAGCCTATTTTTCTCACTGTGTTCATGAATACAGCTCAGTTCAGATCTTAATTCACTCTAGGGAAAGAAATTATTCCATTCAGTTTGAAACTGATCAAAGCTCTTCTATACTGTTTTGGAGAGCCAAAAGAGGACTTTTTATGGGACCAGGATCTACGTAGGAAGCAAGCAAAGGCTGTTTTAAGAACGTTTTCCACATTCACTAAGAAGAGGTTCCCATGGAAATCTAATTCAGCTAATAGTTACGTTACTCTTTTGGCAACTTGCCTGCCTCATGAGGAATTATCATTTTAAGGGGTTCCCATAGAAAGCTATAGCTTAAATCTGTACTGCAGTGTGATGGTATTCACTAATGCCCTGAAGCTCTGTGTCCTGCCAATGCAGCATTAGAGAACAAATGCTTCCTTGTGGGGCCTGGGTACCCTGCTACAGTGAAGCAGTGCTGGAGATAGGGAAGAGAATGCCCCTCAGATTTATTTCTGTCATAGGACTTGCTGTAAGGGGAAAAAAACAAAACAAAACAAAACCCAAAAACCTTCAACCCGTGTTTTTAATTTGTTTTGGGTGCTTTGTTGAAGTTTTGTTAATTTTCAGTCCTACAAAAGAACTAAAAAATAAAGAAGAAAACAAAAAACCCTCAATGCTTTGAATGTAGTGACATTTATTATGTATATATGAGAGATAATTTTATAGTGAAAATGAAACAGTCACAGCTTTTCAAGTCAATGCAAAATTGTGCTTCTAAGTCAACACACATTCTGCCATCTAGTGACCAGAAGAAATTGTACTGACCAGTTGCCAGTGTGATGAGAAATGCCAAGTACTGTTACTGCTGTGTATCTTTGTGGGAGAACCTCTACAATGAGCTAAAAACAATTGTGCAGATAACTTTTTCAAGCTCCTGGAAGTCAGAAATTGATCAGATCTACTGAAATTAGTTAATATTGCAGCCCAAAATTTGATTTAAACAAACTGATTCATTCTATATTTCTGTAGTCTTCTTTCTTCCTTTCCCCCTCTCCTCCTCCCTCTTCACCTGGGACTTACATCAACATTTTGCGTAATTTCTGGGAAAAACATTTGTGTGTTAGCACAGAGAGGATGCCATGCTACTGCAATGTGGGACAGTTTGCATTATTGAACATTCTGGCTGGAAGACCTATTCTGTTCATTCTGTAGTCAAGAGTAAATGAAAACACTCATTTGGCTAGTTACATTTCAAGAGTGGGTAGGATAGTATGAATCACACTGCTAGAGTGCTGTGGGTGAAAGAAGATGACAGTCACTTTGGGGAGTTGACTGCCTCTCCGTTCTTTTAAGGCTGTGAAAAGCCTTCAGGAAACTCTCTTACTTTCCAGGCAGTTCTTTACAAGCTGACAACACTCAGTAACTCTCAGAACTTGACATTGTGCATGTCCTAAGGGGGTAACCCTAGAGGTCTCAGAATTACTTTTTTTTTTTTTTTAAAGTTCATTCATGATGTTATCACCAAGGTCTATGATGAAGAAGGCTTTTAATATGAATGCCCGTGTGTCCTGCCCCATAAATAGCACTTTTCATAGTAGATGGTATACCACAATACATTTGCACTGTGAAGTTCTCATGAAATGTGATAAACAATAGCCATAAAAGACAAACCAATATGGTTTATAATGATAATCTGATAACTGGGATATATATATGTAACAAATATATATGTTACAATTATGATAAAACAGCCTAGGCATAAAATCTGTTTGATATTTACCTTAATTTTAAAGAACATCCACTTGTCAGAAAGCAAAGACTAGCCATGGTGAGTAGAACCTTGCAAAGCTGGTATTTTTCTTTTGTATTTCTCAGTTGTCCTAGTTTGCATTTTTTTACACTGTTAACAGATATTTTTCTTCTTTATTCCTACAGAGAGCACATGGCACCTCTCTTCTCTCCTAAAAACGTACACCTACACTGGCCGCAAGATTTTAGCCTCTCCTTTAAAAACTAAAAAGGTTACTCAATAAGAATAAAAATCCCCATAACACAATATAATATAACATAATATAAAAATAAAGGTAAAGCCAATGGGACTCGTTATAAGAGCTGTAAATAATACCAAACTGTAAACCTTGTAATTGTATTTTTTTTTCTGTCCTAGAAGGCATGGAACTATATTACATGCCTCAGCTATGTACAATGAAATCATGGAATCAGATAATCATTTAAGTTGGAAAAGCCCTCCAAGACCATCAACCTTTGACCAAATACCACCATGTCAACTAAACCATAGCACTAAGTGCCACGTCCGATCATTTCTGAACACTTCAGAGACAGTGACTCCACCACTTCCCTGGGCAGTCTGTTCCAATGCTTAACCAAATGATACATCACATCCATATTAAAATATATGCATCACTAAAATGTTTTGAAGTATTGATCTATTATGGGCAGCTCAGGAATGATAAAAAAGGCATCCTATTGCAGTGATCCCTTGTACTTCCATAGCCACTGAAGGATCACTGACAGCAGAATAAATTTCTTTTATCTGATAACTAAACCTCAGGTTTTCTACTGCAAATGTTTAGAATGTGTTATGATTTGTTATAAGTCTTGGTCTGGTTAAAATGATTCAAAGTTCCCCATAATGCTATTTTTATTTACATTTTGAGGTATTTATGGATTTTATCTTCATGCTGTGCAGATTATAGCATTAACAATATGATAAAAAGGCTTAAAACCCTTGCATGTTTCCAGGCCTCGCTTAGAGTCACACTGTCAGTTTCTGAATTAGACCATGCACCTATTTGTTGCTGAAAGGATTTGCTTTTCCCCTGTATTTAATGAAACAATATGATTAATGTCAACATTTAAGGTAAAAGTAGAGAAGTACTGTCCTGTTTCACCCAAATAAAATTTAGGACAGACATCACCAAAAGAATTCTCTTCAGAAACTAATGTCTACAAAAATACCTTCTTCTGGGTTAGAAAACTTATTTTCAGCAGCAAGAACTAGGTAAGAAGAGTGAGAATGATAAAAATCAATTTATTCAGGATGTCAATTGAAATATCCAATATTATATCCAGGTATCAGGTCTTGAATCATGCTGACTTGACCTTGCAGGACACCTCTATGCCAGATACTGCCTACATTAGGATGGTTCTTACCACCTTTGCTCACACAAACAGATCCCTGAAATTACTGTGCCATTTTGTCATACTCTAGGCTGACTTGGGTTAAAATCCTTTCCCAGTCGAGAAAGCACTTAGATACTGCTTCTATGTGAAGTATTCAGGGGAAAAAACTTCATAATGGGTTCACCCTCTATATTTATTGCCTAGGATCTGAAAATGAAGGGAAGTTTCATTCTATTTAGTATTTATTGTAAACTCAAGAAAGATATTAAAAATGATTCATAAAAATGCATTACTCTTAAGCTTTTTAGATTAAACAGTTTTGAGACTATTGTTTGTACTTATACACAGAAAGTGGACATTTCTGATCCCATTACAAAAATGTACTTGACCGTTTTTTTTTCTTTTCTCATGAGGCCTGAATTTTAATGAGGCCTCTCCCATGCCAGTACATTGCATTTCCTGGTACTGCTTTTGTTCTCATGTGGCGGCATCTGGTTAAATACTTCAGCTGAATATGAAAATAAGACCATTGCTTAAGCCTGGTTCAAATTTTTTGACAAAACTTACAAAAATATTTTTATCTGGGTAATGAAAAATTTATCTTTAATATATACTTGCTATATAAATGCTTAATATATCAAAGAGAGATTAGCTGAAAAGTGCATCTCAAAGACCATCAGCAATAGTTGAAGTGAATTGAAAATGTGTTGTTTTTTAAGTGGAAAAATGAAAAAAATGAGGCATTATAATCATGTTCAGTGGTATTGGTAACTCCACTGTTATGACTGGAGCTACATGAGGTATTATGCACACTGCAGAGAACTGATCTCCCAGACACCCTTGTGCCTCTTCACCAGCAGTCTCTGTCCTGCAGGACACTGCTTGTGCCCGCATCCAGCACAAGATGCTGCAGGACCGGGACCAGAACATTCACCACATCCCTGTATGCCTCTGGAAAGCCTTCCTCTAGCAAATGTCTTCCATTATTGCACTCTGTAACTTCCAAAGTAGAAAACTAAATCTGCTGCAAGAATGGTGCCATGCCCTCTAAATTGCCTGACAAGCAGAGATCATGCAGGCAGCAAACTCGGAGTAAACATGCCTTACTGTGACAGCCTCTTTGGGGGAAAAGCTGTGTAAAGTCTCCTGCCATTACCATGTTATTAATTACAGTTTAAATGTGTCATCTGTACTGCACCTTGTAAAAAATGTAAAAATATTCTAATCATAATTTGCATTAGAATATTGATTGTAATAAGAGATTTTCCACAGAATAAAAAGCTATCTTAAATCAGAGGAGCTGTAGAAGAGGTGTATTTTGTAAAATTTATTCATAATTTTTTTAACACACATATGTATATATACCCATGCATATATATTATATATTTGCATGTGTATATATATATATATATAATTTAATTATATTTTATATTTATTTCTGGGATTATTGAAATGTTGAATGTTTAATCCTCAAAATATATTTTATTAATTATATTTTCAAATATTCTCTTTAGAATGCAAACTGAATTGCTGTTCTCAAATGAATAATTAAATTTATATTTTAAGTGGTGCCATTAATGAATATTTACAAAAAGAAGCACTAATTTGGAGAAATACATTAATAGTTCACTAAAAAAAAAATCTTTCTTCTGATTGACCCTTTAAAAATAAGTTTACCTTTTATTGTTTCTTTAAATAGAAATTTTAATGTTTTTAATGATTTATCAAGACAATATGTTTGCAAATAATATTTATTAGTGATATTTACATCTCATATAATGTTTTGTGGTTTTTGAGGCAGAAAGGTAAGTTTTGTTATCTTCATGGCTTTACAAATTGGGGAGAATTTTGAATTTTGCATTTGCAAGTTAACCTGCCAGCAAAAGGTATTTTTTAATGTTTGTGTTCCCAGCGTTTCAGACACCTTCTGCCTCATCAGAAACTTTATGTGATTGTAGTTGAAGTAGTTTCAATGTTAACCCACATTTCCCAGGACATGCTTCCTGAATTAGAGTCCCAGTTTTTTATATTTTACAGAATATTAAGCACTGAGCTATGGACAGCTGTGTCTGTGCCTGGGAGGATCATAGGAAACTGTGCTAAAGACACAGCAGTCCCCTCTAAGTGCAAAAGACTTTCTGCATTTCATTACAGAAATGAAAAGTGGAGCTAGGGTAGAAGTCTAGGAGGTCTGCACAGGACAAGAGAGGGAAAATGCCAGCAGTGATAACAGTATAAACAACTAAAGCACTCTTGTCTCCAATACTGTGGGCCTTGATGTCACTGATTTTTCATAGATTTTCCCTATTAAAATCAATGTGGAGAGTAACATACAATCTATAGTCTTTTTAACTGAGAGGTTCCAGGAAGGAAACAGATCACAAGCACTTGTTGTGCTGTATTCAAGCGAAAAATTAAACAGTTCATTGGCTAAATTATTATAATTTCCCATTGCCACCATTCCCAAAGATGACTTGTTATCTCTGTTAAGGCTTCATCAGCCTGAAAGATGAGTGCAGAAATAAAAGTCCTCTGGAGGAGCAGTAGGCTCTGCCACAGAACAGCAATGTCTAACACCGTCACAGTTATTTTCTGGTGTGATTTGCACTGATTTAAAATAAAGGAATAGAATGTCTGCATTTTAATAATTGGTTTTGTCCCATGTCACACAGCTGATTTATAGTATGTGTCACTACATTGAATGTTGGTTCATAAAATAAAATCATATTGGAAAATCTGCAGACATAAATTTAAGTATTTATTGAAAGCTGAGTGTAGCAAAGTTAAGTTGATGTTAACTGCCATGACCACTTGCCTGACTCTTGCCAGCAACTTCCAGGTATGTTTAGGAACATATTGCATGAGACAGTATGTGACTTTTGAGAAATGTCTACACACAAGCTTTCATAAACCTTTATTCTGTCTTTAGAATTTGGAATGATGGGAGATCATACAATTAAAAGTCAGCGACCTCGATCTGTTCATGAGAAAAGGGTCCCTCAGGAACAAGCTGATGCTGCTAAATTTATGGCACAAACTGGTAATACATCAGTTACATTTTTTCTATTTACTGTTGTTAATTTTAGCAAGACCACTGCATGTTTCCATAATCTTTTGCTGCATATATGTCAGTTTTCTAAGCTGATACTTTTTTTGTATCATTTATTTTTTTTCACCAGTTAAAGTCCATAAATAAAGTAGCTAAGAATTAGGTGGATCATGCAAAAACATGCACTGTGAATGTGAATTCTGAATCATTTAGTGTAAGCATGAATTTCTTTAGTAGTAAAAGCAGTCTCACATGTACAAAACACAGGACAGCTCACTGTGACATGTTAACTTTTTTTCAACGATGTTAAGAACATGCTTTAGAATTTCTTTATAAATAGGCTGTCTAATCCCAGCTTTAGGCATCTATCAAATTAATTAATGACTGGGGTGACTTTAATGTGCATGCATTCAGCATTTACTATCTTTGGCCTAGTGCGATGCTGTGTTCTCTAGTTTCCAGATTCGCAATTGCTAAATGAGATTGGCCATAAGTAGTTTTTAATTCAATGTGCAAATTATCTAATAGTTTTTAATCTAAAACATATTTTCTAATTTTGTTTGAGCAACTTCATCTTCTTTATTTAAAGATATCAAGATGATGTTGGAAACCTGGAACTGAAGTAATTTAAAAAAAAAAAAAAAAAGCCTGATTAGCCAGTTTACCAACAGTTACCACAGCTGTCTTTGCGGTCAATGACAAAATTTTAGTGGTGAGTTGAATTAAGCTCTCATACACCAAAACTACTGTCCATTTTGGCTTCAGTAATGATCCATGTATCTGTTGGTAAAAGCTAACTCTTTAATGGTACCGTACACATTCCATTCCAGTAAGTTACTGAGTTGAAAATCTTGTGCCCCATTATTTTTGTATGGATTTGAAACAACTTCCTGTGTATTCCATAGTAACTAACCTAGAATATATGCCTGCATCAGTTGTAAATAATGCTTCCAGTTTTTATGCACTTCAGCAAAAGAGCTATAATTGCTTCTAGTTATGTTGCATGTTGACTTCCTTAGTGGTAGGGTGCTTTACTTAACAGATTTGCAGAAATCAATATATTAAGCAATCTAAGTATACGTATAGCCAATTAGTGTAGATCTGTTTGGTAACAAATTTAGAATGGGAAAAAGTCTGTTTCCCTTGTATTAATCTACAGGACTGCTTTTATGGCTAACTCCCAGATACTACTGTAAGCAAATGCAGTGGAAGAAGGGAGCCTAGAATTCTCTAGGTCTCCATGCAGTTTTTGTTAAGGCCAGTAGAACTTATCACTTACATACCTAGCTCAGACATATAATGTTAGTTGCTTACTACATAGAATAACACCTTTGCTTTTATGCTGTTTCTTGAATTCATACAATTACTCAAAAAATCAGTAAAATTAGCTGGGTTTTTTCCCCATATAAATCCCTAAAACTTTAATAATATCACGCAAATCTTGTATTTGATATTTTTTAGTCATGCATTGCAGTGCATCTATTATGGGTGTTAAAGAGCTGCATTACAAATGCAGCACTTATACCATCACCTTCCAATACATTGTGTGTGTGGAGTGGGAGATGAACGTTCAAAATTACTGGATTGGTTTTCAAGGTCCTGTTCTGAAAGCATGTGAGATGTGTGAGCATATAAATTTAGATGCCAAAGTTTGGGGAAATCTATATTTTTCCATGCTGCAGGTTAACAAATTTTAAGTAATACTTGTGCTCTTTCTGGACATACTAATTTTCATCTCTTCATTTTGTTTTTCCTTTGTAGTGATCATCGCATATTTTCTTCACCTGTAATGCATTCATTTTTCTTGCAATAAAATGATTGTGATATCTTCCTAAACCTTCATAAGGTTTTTTCTAACATATCTATCTCATTAATTTACGCACTAAAAATATTAATAGTAATTGGTTACTGAGTTTATGGGGTTTTATATTTTAAGCCTTGATATTTTATTCTGTGTAATAATAAAACAGATACAAAAGTGCAACAAAATGTTTGTATGTTTTTAAAAGGCAGAGAGATAGGAATAGAGAAATGTCCTGGAAAGGATTTATGAAAAGCATTTAATACTGTTAGAATTGTGGACTTAATCCACCAAATTTTGCTGGGAATGGAAGAGTTTTAAAATACGGTATTAAAATATGCATTTTTCTGGTTTTGGAGAGAGTTATGAGGCAATATAAACATTTATTTAAAAATACTGTGTGAATAATTTCTTGTTCTATATTTGTCATTTTATGTGTTTGGACTGATCCTTCCCTTAGGTGTTATGGGATTTAGAGAGTATAATGCAGGTAAGTTTTACACAGATCAATGAGGCCTTCTATACAGTAAGTTATGTTTCCTCTTACGTGTAAAACATCAGGTGAGAATAAGAGTTTGGTAGCTTGCTAAGAGATAATTTGAGATTGTAGATTTATAATGATTGATACAAAAATTTAAGAGTCCTCAAAAAACAGAAATCAAGAAGGTAAATAAAAAGTACCCCTTTCAAAATTTTCATTTCAGAAAAGAAAAAAAATGGATAAGAGAAAAGCAAACAATGGAAAATAACTTTGCAAATTATGTACTCAACCTAGATTAATTCTAGAAAATATAGCAGTTTTTTAGTGCTTAAGTTAAAATGGTGCATCAACAATGATATATATGTGAAGATATTTCCCTTCTTTTAAATCTTTTAAAATAAGTAATAATCATCATGAAAGCAGTAAAAAATACTCTGAAAATTTAAGAATTCCAAAACATCATAATGCATTTTATAAAAAGAAAGCAAAGCAGCTAGTGAGATAAGTGTGTTCTTTATTTTGTCTTCATTTTGCTCTTTTTGCACTGTACAGCATATTAATATGGAGGATCTTTCTCCAGCAAATATTTAAGACTTCTTTACATATGATGATGTATATTAGGAGATTATGCCTTTTGTGAATGAACAGTACATATATTCTCAGAACCTCTAATAATACTAATTTAAAAATTCACTCAATCACACAACAATCTGACAACAGTCTAATAATCATGTTGCTGCTATTTTCCATCTTATTTCACAGGTTGAGAGTAAGATTTTTATCACTTTAAAATATAATTTTTTTTTTTTATTTTAATCTCTGTGTTTTATTAGCTGTGCACTGTCACATATTTGTGTTGAATAATGGATTGTTTACTCTGAGTATATATAACTGTTCTACATAATGAGGACCATGTTAAGAAACATAGTTTAGACTTTTTCTGCTGTTTGACCTTTTATCTAAACCATTTTAACAAAGGCAAAGTCAAACTTCAAAGATATAGGAAAAGATAAAAAGTATTAGCCTAGAAACTCACAATAATACAAGTGTTTTTACCATGCATATAGGGCTTATGGTACATACTCTGTAATTTTTAATGCCTACATATATATTAAATGTAGTTAGCATGTTATGTTATATCATCTAACCTGAATTCAAGCCATCTAACTGCCTAATCAAAGTGATAAATTCATGTCACAAGAACTACTAAAACAATAATCAATGATTTTTTTTCTTTTTTTTTCACCTAACATGTAAAGAAAATGACTACAAAAATCACTGGTGAATTTTTGTGTGTAGAAAGCTCATAATTTTGTACTTTTCCGTAGAAATTTTTAGAATTGCATATAATTTTATTTAAAACAGAGGGAATTTTGTGCTAATTATAAAATATTCTGTCTTTTTTCTGAATAAGAAGCACAGTTTTATTCCCAAAGCATTGAATCGCCTCAGAATTGAATCTTAGAAGTCTAGCAGAAACAATCATTTTGCAAAGGTTTTGTGCTTGACCTCTGGAGAAAAAAAAAAACAATCAAAAGAAAGACAGCTTGGAGAGATTCACAGATTCTTGCTACAAAGCACAGTTTGAAGAAATAGTACGTCATTTACTGCATTCTTGGAAGATAGCACCAGAATATTCCTGGTGTGCAGACAATCCCTCGATTGTGATCAGTATCAAAACTGTTGGAAGACTACAAGTATACTGAGACAACTGAAATTTCAAGCTAGCTCTTCAAGTCTGCAGATTTTATCATGACACTGATTTTAAAACAGAAAGTCCCATTTCTTTCAAAAAGGATTTAGACTTTAAAATCAAGCATGCAATAAGGGTTTCAGCTGCCATTTTATATTACATGCTGATTTTTAACAGAAGCTAAACATCAATGCACAATTATTTACTCAAATTGTTTAGTGAGGTATATTCACATTATTTTTGCTTTTGCTTTCTGAGAATACTCAAGGGATCTATTCTTCTGAACAGGAATTCCTTTGGGAAAGGAATTCCAGAATCGTGTGAATAGCTGTTCAAGAGAATTAAATTCAAGCATTCTTTCCAGAGTATGCATGCAAGAAAACTTCATGCATTACTTGCTTTCAAAAAATAAAAATATAATATTCTATATCTCAAAAATTTTTTTAAATCCTCTTTTCTTATATACAGTATTAATAAATCACATATGAAAATTTTGAACATAGTAGTATGTATTATGTGCAGTAATGAGGTTGGCATAACCAAGAATTCAGCATACCTGTAGATCAAAAGCAAGATCTGTGCAACAAATTATCAGTTTCCATCCCACATGTCAGGTTAAAATTTAGTAAACAAAATGTTTTTCTTTGCCAGTGAACATCTTTTAAATGCTATATGACTCTGCTGAAGAAAATGTAAGATAATAGGGGTTGGTTTGTCTAGGATTTTTTTTGTTGGAATTCCCTTACTTGTAGGGTTCCTTAAACTGTTACTGAGCCTTAATTCCAGAGGGATAAGTATAAACATCAAAGATAAAGCCTTTGCTATTATGTAAAAAGAGTTGTCTATGTACTTACAGAATCCTGAGGGTAGTGTTGTTTCTGAAGTGTTGAAGGGCAGTAGTTCTCATCAAGTTCTAAATGATGCTAAGACATCAAAGTGTTCCCCTCTGACAGGCGTTATGTGATTGCAGCATTGTAGGTGTCTTTGTTTTCTATTCATTGCACATTTTCACGGCTGCTTTACTCCATAAACCTTTAAATATTTATTTTGGTGTGGTACCTTTTTTCTTTGACTTATAAGAGCAGATGATAATGAGCATCAGCAAAAAAAAAAAAAAAATTAAAAATGGTGTCAATAATACTTATGTCTATATTCATGTTTGTTTGTTGTCTTGAATACAGGTGAATCTGGTGTTGAAGAGTGGGCCCAGTGGAGTACGTGTTCAGTTACTTGTGGTCAAGGGTCGCAGGTGCGAACCAGAACTTGTGTATCACCTTACGGGACACACTGCAGCGGCCCTTTAAGAGAATCAAGGGTTTGCAATAACACTGCCCTCTGTCCAGGTAGTGTTAGCAGCCAATAAATAAAATTGTGGATGTTTTTGAACTGTATAATGATAAGAATTTGAAACTATATATTTTTCTTTTTTATTCTTCTTATTAACATGGGTTTCATAGGGGCATTTGAATTAAAGTAGAGAATTGTAATTCTATTCACCTGTGAATTTTTTTCATGTAGGCTTTCATTTTTAACTTTCAGAACAGTCTAGGTATGGAACAAGAGCACCTTTTTACTGACAGTTTCCTATTTTTTTCAAAAGGTTTATATTCTCTCATTTTCACTCAGAAAAGGGAAGCTAGCATGAGTAAAAAGACAAACTAGGGAAGAAATCTGGATCATGAATACATTAAGGAGCAGAGACTAATTAAGAGGGTGGGTTTAAATATATTATTTGACATAGCAATTGTTTTGCCATTTAGAATATTCTCTTCTAGGCAATGGGCCAGATAATGTTCTATGCACAGTTATGTCTTCATGGACTTCCCTTTACATTGTTTTGGCAAGAAAGGGCAACAGCTCCCTATCAAAGGAAAAAAGATCAGACAAAAGTA
Source organism: Brachypodius melanocephalos (assembly GCA_013398615.1). Lineage (NCBI taxonomy): Eukaryota > Metazoa > Chordata > Aves > Passeriformes > Pycnonotidae > Brachypodius > Brachypodius melanocephalos. Next base: position 44,381,961 of record VZSR01003807.1, on the reverse strand, counting down.
ACTCTCTTACATCTGACACACGGTAAAGGTCATCAGTGTCTTGCATCGCAGTTTTCCTACTCCTTTTGTCTGAGAGATCTGGACATCGTTGGAGTTCAGCACTAGTTATACACTAAGGAGAAGAGACAGGCATATTCAAGTTAGCTGCTGAAAGGGCACATCTTTCTTTAGACTCTACCTGTGGATTAGTCTATGATGGGAAACAAGAGGGAAGGCAGGGAAGGCATATGCCCTATGACTACATTATTTTTCCTCTATTGTGACTGAAAAAAAAAAAAAAAGACTATATACCATCCTTCAGATGTAAAAATTCCTCAGGTCTCTGTAACATTTGATCCCAAGAGGATGGTGAGCCATCTTCAGCTTCTGGGGAAGCTCAGTACATTGAAGTAAACGAAATTGTCATACACAGAGAACTCTTGGACTTTATCTCAATGAGCAATAATATGTAGAATCAAACTCTCATGCTATTACTGTGTGTTGAAAAATAGCCAATGGGAAATGCATGTGATCCCATCAGGGTTTGTGTATCAGCATGATAAACATTTAGGGAGCCTCTGCAATGGAAGGCAACTTACAAGATTGTCTCTAGGTAATGCATGATGTTAACGAGAATTTCTCTCTACACCTAAAGCTTTTCTATTATGCTTAAGTTAAGCAATTCACATGAAATTTTCTAATATTTAAGAGCAGAAATGTCTAGTTAGAGCTGAATTTTAATACTTTAGAAGTGGTAAAATGTTACACATGGAAGTGTTTCCATACAAAAATGGCAGGTATTTCTAAATCAGTTAGAGTACCTTAGATTGTGCCAGAGATGAGAAATACTGCAAAACAACTCTCAAGTATAAAAATAAGAAGTGAAAGAGGAGAACTATAAAAAATGAACAAACATTGCAAACAATCAAAGACAGATTTAAGTATTCATTTGAAACTATGTGAAGAATGAACATGAAAACACAGTCTATCTTTCACAATGAGTTCTGCCTGATTTCTTGCTAATTAGTACTAAGAAGAAGAAAGAGGATTAAATCACCTAATTTTCAGAATTTTATCTTCATTCTCTCCAGAAAGTGATATGAAGTTTTCATACAAAAACAAAGTAAAACAAACATAAAATCCAGGTAATGCGAAAGCCAAGATAATTAATTTTCTGTCCAATTAAAACTGGGGAAAAAAAGTTAATTCTTAGATATGATATGGTCAAACAAACTTTTAACAGTGCTCACCCCAAAACACTGCTGCATATTTCTCAGGTGACAAAAGAGCTGTTTCCTTATATCCTCACACATCAGGATACAGCTTTTGTTTCTAGATACTCCATATGAGCAAAGGCCACCAATTCTTAGTGTCTACACTGCCAAGATATTTTCTTTTCCAGCTCACCACAGCTGATTCTGATAAGCTCTATGTATCTTGAGTTACCTCTCCTAAATAATTAGTCTTCTGGGCTTAATCTTTCATATTGTTCCATACAGTTACAATAACCTTATTAATTTATATTCTCTGTCTGACTACAGGGTCACTACTGTGTAGCATTGTGCAAGATTAGCAATTTAGAAATATGCTTTTCCTAGGCACATCTCCATTAATTTTTCAAACACTCTTTAATTATTAGCCCAAATATCCTCTGTACTCATTCTATTATGTATCCTGACTCAGAAAGTTGCATAGTTCAGAATTATCTCTGGTCCAACCATAAAAAAATATATGGTCTGTATACTACTGTATTTAAAACAGACATTTGACAAAATGATCAGTAAAAGGATGGGGGGGCATTGTGAGAGCTGGAATGTTTCCTAATCAAAAAGGTGCCCTTTCAACATAAAAAAAAATGCAGAATGACCTACTGTACTTCATGCACCTATCCATAGGCTTCAAAGGAACCTGTTAAACTTGCAAATACTAATGCAAAGCTTTTGAACTATTTTTTCTATTGCCTTTAGATATTCTTTATATACACTTTAACATAGTTTATATGCTGTCCAAGATACTCACTGGAATGTGAGAGAATATATTTCTCTGTGATCTCAGTGTCCTGGAAAATTTTGAAAATGAGATTCACCTAGCTTCATATATATGTATGTATTGGAATAGAACTTTAAATTTCAAAATAGTATTACTGATAGTCCAAGCAAAATAATGAAGAAACAACTTTTTACCTAATTTTTGTGTTATATATATTTATTTCAGACCAATACGATTCTAGACAAGTGCAGCATAGTGGACAAGAAAAAAGCTCAGATAATTTTTATTGTCATCGATTCTTTTGTGAGTGGGCATACCTCAAGATCCATTACTGCAGTGCTACTGATTCATTTCAGTTTAGTGCATTATTTCTAACACAGCTAAAACTTAAGGGGAAAGAACATGGGATTTCCATGCCTGCAGTTCATCTCAGCTTCTGTTTCTCCTTCTCCATTGCCTTCAACACCTTTTGCCACAAAATTTAGCTGCAGCTTAGCATTTTCAGGCTAATAGGTAAAGCAAGATATGGCAGGAGCAGGAAAACACGAAGCCATTTGAAACATTTGTATTCTCAAATGCTATACTTTGGCTGGTATTATTTGCTAAGGTAGTTTTACTTACCTCCCTTTTTTCTCTCCCTGATGTTATTGCAACAGGGCCTGACAAAAAGCTTGTCCACATCTTTCTTTAGAGACCCCCTTTAAGCAGTGGAAGGCCACAATAAGGTCTCCATGTAGACCTCTTTTCCAGGTGGAACAGCCCAAACTCTTCTATCCTGTCTTCATAAGAGAGATATTCCATTCCTCTGATCATCTCTGTCATAGTGCTGTGGACCAACTCCAAGAGGTTCATGGCTTTCTATGCTGAGGATCCCAGAGCTGGATGCAGCACTCCAAGTGAGGTCCCAGCAGCAGTGTAGAGGGGCAGAATCTCCTCCCTCACCCTAGTGGCCATGATGCTTTTGATGCAGCCCAAGATGTGTGTGGCTTTGTGGGCTGCAAATGCACAGTGCTGGCTCAGGTCCAACCTTTCATTTACAAGCAGCCTGAAGTCCTTATTTGTGGGGCTGCTTTCAATCCCTTTATCTCCCATCCGGTGTTAAAACCAGGTTGCCCCCAAACCATGTGCAGGACCTTGTTGAACCTAACAGCATTCCCATGGGCCTGCTTCTTCAGCTTGTCTAGAACTCTCTGGATGACATCCTGTCTGTCAGGTTTGTCAACCACACTACTCAGCTTGGTGTGTGCTCAATCCCACTGTCTGTGTCATTGATGAAGATGTTACACGGTACTAGACCAGGACCTTGTCAATGGCCATCATATTTTTTAATATCTGTTCAATTTAAAGCTGAACAAACCAAAAGCATTTAAACCCCAATAAAAAGCTCACAAAATATGTTTGTAGGATGAAGGCCAGCATGGCCTAACGCCTCCTTCCACTTCACAGCAGTTGTGTGTTGTGAACACTGTGGGTGTTCACTTCAACATGATTAGGTTCACAGAGTGGCAGAGATGGGAAAGATGCTTTGCAGTAATCCAAACTTGTTGTGCTAGCAATGTTTTTGACAGAGAAGCTGGCAATAATCTGAATATTTTTGTCCCAAATAATGAATCTTGCATCTGAAACTGTGTTATAGAAAACAGTAACTCCTCTGCGGGCCAGCTCTCCATCTGGTGTAATTTGGCATAGTTCATCTGGCTATAATTCATCAGATGCTATAGGGGATTTTTTTTGCATTTAGAAAATAGTGTTAAAGAAAGAAGATGTAAATAAAATACCAGAAAGAAAAATCAGGGGTAAGAAACTTAAAATTAAGATGTTCTTTTAAAGATAATCTGGATAATAGTGGGCACCTCTGTAATGCATTGTTTTAGTGTTACACCTATTTATTATTGGACTACCGGTTTCAGACACAAAGGTCTATAAATGTGAGAAAGTGCTGTGAAATTTTTATTTAATGAAATAAAATTTGTCATGGAAGATGATTTTTGGCACAGCTTAATTTAAACCACAGACAAATAGAGGCTGCTTTCAGTGCACCCAAAACAAAACATTTTGTTTCGGCTTATGTTTAGTTCCAAAATCACATAAGAATTGTTCTGTGTTGCTGCTAGAATGCAGTCAACTCTTGCAAGAAGAAATATATACCTCTTGGTTAAAGACAGTACCTTTAAAGACCCATTCAGAACTGTTTCTTCTTTTTTTTTTTTTTTTAAATCAAATAAAGACAACTAACTTAGAACATTTTGACAGTATAGAATCAAAATTCCAAATTAAGTAATAGGCTTAAATTTATATGTGCTTTGAAAACCCCATTCTATGTTTACATTGAGTCAGGATCTTTCCAATTTCTTCTTTTTCTAGAGAATAATCTTTTTAGCTTTTGGATTAATTTTGTTTAGCTAAAGTTTTAAACTTTTTAAAATTCTTGTTGCAGCTGAACATTTTAGTCAACCATTGTGGTATCAGGAGACAAAATTATCTCATTGTTACTACTGGTTATTGTTCGGAATCTGATCTGACAAACTTCTCCTTAATTTTGCTCATAGGATAAAAATAGGGAATCTTAGAGATGTGTCTGGATTCAAAATTTAATACTTTGCCAATGAGAAAAAAATTATTTGGATTATATAGCTGAATCAAAACAGCTGTAGAAGTATAGTACTTGTTGAGAACAGATGAAACTACAAGAGTTATATGCAGGTATAGTCATAAATGTACTATTTTTAGAAGCGCTAAACTTCCTGGTTTTGACGAAAAAGTCACAATTCATTAAGATTTCTAAACTAACTAGACTAAAATCTGTCACTTTAACATTACTTTGGACTGTTCCTGAGGGTTATTATTTTTTTTTTAATATAATGCAGATGGATGTGATATTTAGAGTAGAATAATAAGGATGTAGGATGTGGTCTTTTTGAACCACTTTTACGTGACCAAATGAAAACCTTTCATCCATTGAGCTGTTGTCCAGTGGGTTAAAATCTTCCCTGAATATAGTTGGACATGTTCTGTCAGGTATAATTTCTCAGAAGTTAACTAACAAACTTTTTATCTCAACACAGTGTCTGAAATGACAATTTTTCTTACTTTTAATGAAAGGCAATAGAACTTACCTACTTGCTGAATTCCCCTTGATCTTACTGATGAATTTGTGATAATATGCCAGGGAGCTGAATGTCCTTCCACAGCCTTGCAACTGAATTTCACCTCAGGAAATGTTATTCTGATTCCTGCAAGAAAACGGTTGTATTTGTAGAACTGGGCAGGTGATATGTGCCTTCAGGGCAAAGGAAACCTATATATGAGAAGTTCTTTCACAGTGATGAAAAAAGTGAGGACAAAACAGAAAATCTATTTCTTCTGTAATGTTGTGAATCATTATCACTCATACACTCTGATGTTATACACAGTTTGCCCCTCCAGACACCCTTCAAAGAGACAGGGCTTCAGAAACAGAATTATGTGGTACTGAGTGAGATGTTCAGTCTAGATACTAAGTCTTTGGATTTCTCTTAAATGCTTAACATTGCTGAAATTCTCATGACTACATTCCTGTTCTCACGTTGCCTAATTTAAATCTGTGCAACTGCTCTTATTTAAGAAAATAGAAGAAAAACAGGTAAAGTTTGCTTTGTAGTATAATTCAATTTAAATAGAACTGGTTTATGAATGTATGTGGAGAGAACTTTCTGAAATTTTCACTGAATTTTTCTGTCAAGGGGTTGCATATGGTATATAAGCTCACCTGGATATTGTGTATCAGTTTCTCCAATAGTAGAAAACGCTTAAAGTAGAGAAAGATTAATCTTCTATGATTTCTAATATTATTAATTATTAAATTATTGTGTCCTTATATATTATATAATTATTAACTTTATTGTGTATAATACAATTAATAATTATAGTGTTATATTATATAATTAGTAATTATAATTAATTATATTATTATAGTATAGTATGTTATATATATTATTATACTATCAAATATTTGTACATAAAATTAGTGGCATAAATTTGTAGTTTATTGTGAATTCTGAAGGTATTTGCAGTTTGTTGAATGAATGTTTTTCCAAGAGTAAAGTATGTATTATGGTCTGTTAAATCAATGAATATGTTCACGTAAGGAAATGGTGCATATCTTTTTGAGGAAGATAATCAAGCACATCTGCTGCCATAACTCCACCAGAATTTAAACAATTGAAAAAGCTTTAGGATTAGTGCCCAGTTTGTGATATTGACATAGAAATAAATTACTGCATTTATTCCTGTAATTTCAAAAGAAAGCTTTATTTTGATTGCTTCTAGATTTTAGAGTTACCTTGATACAGAAAGTATATGCCTGATTTTCACAAAAACTAGCTTCTTGAAAATCCGGGCTACTGAACATTTCAAGTCAGGCACCAAAGATGTCAAACTAACTTCTGAAAAGGAAAGTCATCTTGTGTAAAACAGCCAAAGAAGAGAAACTGTGATAGTAAGATTAGTTTAAAGATCAAGGAAAATGTTTCAAAGTATATTTTTAAATATACTTTAGAGAAAATATGATTAAATTAAAAACAACTAAGTTTTAAAAAGTATATGTTTTTCTATGATAAAGCTGACCAATGTACTGATTTCTTTGAAGGTGGCAAAATGACTCGTATTTAAAATATTGATGTTTAAATCCTTTTGTTACTTGTGTGTCTGTTTCTGTTTAAAATCTGTATGGTTTGTTGCAGTACATGGCGTTTGGGAGGAATGGTCACCTTGGAGTTTGTGTTCATTCACATGTGGTCGAGGCCAAAGAACTAGGACAAGGTCATGTATACCTCCCCAGTATGGGGGAAGATCATGTGATGGACCTGAAACACAGCACAAACCTTGCAATATTGCACTCTGCCCTGGTGAGCTCATACAGCAACTCTCTGCTTTCTTACAGTGCATTTAATGTGGGTTGCTTGTGATTTCTTTTATAGCCCTTTGCACACAGGAAAAAAAACATTATCCAGAGCGACTAGCTTGAATAATAATGTTCATAATTCTGACTGTAGTGGTTAAAGCATATAGTCAGGATGTAACTGTTCAAGACAGATGCAAAGAGTATTTTGTTTCTTTGAGGTACTCTCTATAGGGCACAGTATGTTGTGTAGGAAGTCTTGATTCAGGATGGGTCTCAGAGAACCAAAAGGCAAATAACTTCCTGAGTGTGGCTTAAAGAAAGACATCAGGGGTCACGGAGTTTGTGTCCACTATATCTGTATGAATTAAGTTTGCTTAGAGGTTCACTGTAATTATTTATTCATCATATGACAAACATATTTGCAAAACCATAATATTTGAATGGCTAATTTATTCAAAATGGATGTTATTTACATGTGTACAGACAGAAAGGCTCATACAAACAAGAGTGTTATTTGAATCCCCGTTAAGTTTTGTAGTACAGATTTTAGGTGCCTCATTTCTGGTAGTTACGTGCTAAATCAATTTCAAAAAATTGCCACTAACCAAATAAACAATGCATGGATTTCATGTTAAACCATCCAGCCACTAAAATTAAAGCTTACTAAAAAAAACATTCTTTCAAAATTGATTTCAACTTTTTGTCTTTAGATTGTGATTAATTTATACCAACTTTTTCAAAATGCATGTATACATATAATACATCCAATTTGCTTCAGTATTATGAAGATACACAAAAAATATTATACTAAATCTGTCAAAATAAACAATTATTTGAGAACTCTGGATTTTGAACCATCATTTGTAACTAAATGACTTTTAGAGGCACTTCTGTACTGTTACATTTAAAAGTAACACTTTAGGTCTTTGCTTTTAGGTCTTAATCTTTTTATTAAGATTTTCTGCAATTTGCATGTTCAATTTATTAAGAGAATCTTCAGGTTGGATTCTCTATGTTTTAAGGGTATTTCTGAAATAAAAAACTCACATGCTCTTTTCTCCTAAAGATAAATAAGAGATGTATGAAATATATATGAGAAGCCACAGAATGAGTTTTCTCCAAGGACAGTATGATAATTGATTTGATCTTTCCTACCCTAAATAATACTATATAGCAACGAATAAAACTGAAGAGGGTGCACTGAAATGTAATTTCCATAATGTTTTCCTCTTCACATAAACCTTTTATGATTAATGAGTAGAACTAGCATCCATGTTTGGAAAGATTTCCATTTTCTTCTGAATAAATTATCAGGATGCAGCTTCATAGCTTCAGAGGCATCTGCGTTGAGAAGTGGTTCACAACCAGGCATTACATAGAATATTTAATACAGAACTTTAGGGAAAAGCCCTGGAAAATCTCTTTGTTTAATTCACTGGTGCTGAGATCTTGGGCCCAGGATATGGATAGTATCATTGAAATTGTCTGTTGTTAATGTATGACATTAGCAAAATAGTTTACTATTTATTCACTGAACAGTAATGCACCCATACACAACAGTATGTTTAATCACTAACTTTAAGATTCTGCTTTTTATTTTAGATATTAACACCATCAGCTTAGGGAGCTGCTATTCCAACTCTCCTTTAGAAGAATCCTGAAAACAGGGTTTGGCAAGTGCACCAAGTGAAATTCCTTGTTTGGAGTGGTGGTGCTTTTATAGCACTAGTAGTTATAGAACTAGGTTTTCAAGGACGAGTATTAATCAAAATTATATTAGAACCTACATTTTGAGATTATATTTAACTGCAGGGGCAATGAGGAACTGATGATTGTCGCAATCTCTATGAATGCAGGATCCTGAATTAGCACAATTAGTCATAACACATTTCATAATGCTTGCCTGTTTTAAAACATACTCTCTAATCCTATTATTATCGACCATATAGTTTTTAACTTGTATGGAAGCATAATTGCTTTATGTTTTTCATTATCTTGGTTTTTAATCTTTTCATTTACCTCAAGAAGCTTTCTGATATACAAAATTATTAACAACAGTCATTAACCTTTACTCAGGAGAATATTCATCCAAACTCGAGTGCATGGGCTAATACAAATTACTAAATACAGCACCATTTCCATTTTGTTTAGACATTTAACTTGACAAATTCAGAAAGAAGATTATGAAATATGCAAACACAACAGCAGATCTGAGAGGAAAGGAAAGGAAAGGAAAGGAAAGGAAAGGAAAGGAAAGGAAAGGAAAGGAAAGGAAAGGAAAGGAAAGGAAAGGAAAGGAAAGGAAAGGAAAGGAAAGGAAAGGAAAGGAAAGGAAAGGAAAGGAAAGGAAAGGAAAGGAAAGGAAAGGAAAGGAAAGGAAAGGAAATTTCAGTCCTGCTACATTTTATCTCAAAAGAATATTGAAGAACTGAGATTGTTTACTTTACAAGGAGCATGAATGATAAAAATATATTCAGCATTGTGAATACAGAGTAAAGAAACTGTATGTGAGGCAAAGTGGAAACTCCCGTTTTCCTTTTCCTGTTCAACTAAAGACATCTACTTTCGCCGTCAGGACCAGTAACTTTATAATCTGACCTATCTGAACTATCACTGCAGCTCTTACAAATCATTTCAGAGGGCTCGGGGTTTATTTACATGACACAAGAACAGCCCTCGCTTTTGCCTAAAAAGACAAGTCTTTTTTATAAGGCCTTGTTTTTAGTAAGACCCTTCAAACTGTATGTGACCAAAGTCATTATTTGTCTTTTTTTATATCAGTGTACAATTAGAGGAGATGGGGCACTCTTTACTTGAAGAAAACGGAAAACAATGTTATATTAGTTTAAAGCAGCTCATGACGTTGGTTTTTGTATTTGATTGCCATAAGAAGCCAGGCTGGGCCCAGCCCGAGGTCACCTGTCTGGCTCCGCTGGTAACTCTCCTGTGTCCATCTCTTTTGTGGCCGCGGCGGCAGTGGACGGACAGTGGCAGGAGTGGAGCTCGTGGAGCCAGTGCTCGGTGACCTGCTCCAATGGCACCCAGCAGCGAAGCCGGCAGTGCACGGCGGCGGCGCACGGCGGCTCCGAGTGCAGAGGGCCCTGGGCCGAGAGCCGCGAGTGCTACAACCCCGAGTGCACCGGTGAGTACTGAGGGGGCCCGGCGGGCCTCGGCAGGCTGCAAAGGACAGAGCAGCCTCACCCCGCGGGAGCATGAAACAAAAGCCATTAACTACAACATGAGAAGTTTCATGTCAACGCGAGTAAGAGCTTCTTTACTGAACAGGCGGCCCAGGGAGGCTGTGGAGTCTCCCTCTCTGGAGACATTCAAAACCCACCTGGAGGTGTTTCTTGTCACTTGCGCTCAGTGATCCTGCCTTGGCAGAGGGTTTGGACTGGTTTATTTCCAGAGGTCCCTTACAGCCCTAAAGTTCTGTGATTCTGTGGGTCCTGGGGCTTCATTCTTATTTACTTGATGATGGAAAAGCTGAAGTATTGTTACGATTCGGGTCGGCTCAATTAACAATACGTATAAGCTCCGGTTTCTTCAGAAAGCTTGTAGTGAAAGTTTATTGAAAGCCAGACTCTTTTATAAGTGTTTCAGTACAATCAATATGATTGGTTATTTAGAACAACACCTCTAGACTGTTTCTTACAAGTAAACAAGAACCAGGTGAAAACACCACCTGCTAACAGTCATTCATTTTCCAGGGATTGTTTTGATTCCTCCTTACGGTTTCCCAGGCCAGTGTGAGAAAGTATTAAGTTCCCACAGGCTCTGCTGCTGCTGCCTGAAGTAAAAATCTATGTTCTGACCACTGTCAGTTCCCACATTGAAAAATGTGCCCTGAAAGGCTGCATGAAGGCTGCACATCAGCTTTTTGGTTTTATTGCTGTTTGAAGGATATTCAGCAGTTTTAGGCAGATTTTTTTGAAGCCTAAGGAACTTAAGTTTTTCATGAGCCTAAAAAGTAAATATTTATTAACTGATTTCCTTTTGTGCTGAGACTGCTTCATGATCCTCTGACAGTACAAAAGCAGCCTTCCAGGGTGTGTAGATTCTATATGGACTTAACTTTAAGCCTCATTTGCTCAGTCAGAGCAGGTAAAAATCTTAAAATATCACATGTAAAAATGTTTTTACTTAGTTTTTTTAAGGGTACTTAGGCATACGGTAAATGTATATTGTTACTGTACAACAGCACCATACAAGTAATTTTTTTAAAAGCGTAATACTCCATTATGACTGTCATCACCGCTGTAATTATATTTTTCCAAACAGCAAACGGCCAGTGGAACCAGTGGGGCCACTGGAGTGGCTGTTCCAAATCCTGTGACGGTGGCTGGGAGAGGCGGATAAGGATCTGTCAAGGCGCTGCTGTGACTGGGCAACAGTGTGAAGGAACTGGAGAGGAAGTTAGACGGTGCAGTGAACAGAGGTGTCCTGGTGAGATGAAAAATATAACTGCTGTTATTATTTACACTGCAACATGGCTTGCATTAGTGGGCATCTTTAGGAAAGACAGGATCGATGTCTGTAGAGTAATAGCTATAAAGAGCCATATCTGGCCTTGCTTTAGACAAGTCACTGCTGGTTTTCTTAGTAGATTTCTGTTCATGCAGGTAGGTGACAAACGGCCAATGCATCATGCTTTGAGTAAAGCAAAGTAGCATAGTAAAAATAGTTATCATTAAAAAGTATTTGATTGCCTAGGAATGCCTATAGCACTTGAAGCATGAACAATTTGGTACAGAAAATCTCTTTGAATGCACTGTATCTAAGAATATCAGGGCTGGTTTTGTAATTAGGAATTCCTTTTATCCAGTGTACAAGGGACATCTCTAATACATTTGGGGTAAATTCCAGTGCAGTAAAAAAAAAAGAGATAAAGTGAGCCTTACCATGGTGTAGAGAATGAATGACTGAATACAGGAACATTATTTTATAAAAATAAAAGTAATTTAAAAAGAAAGACACATCTTTCTATTACTAAGCTTAATGTAATGCTTAAATATCACTTTTTAAATATAATACTTTGTATCACTTTTACTTTGCCCTCCCAACAGATTTAAGTCTTTCCCACTAAAAGCTAATAAAAGTGTACTTGGAACTTCTGCAAATACGATGAATAAAGAAGAATATCTGGTGAATAAGATAGTATTTGTTGTAAACACACGTTGTCCTAAAGTAAAAGAATGCACTGTTGGTTAGCTGAAAGATAAAAAAGTAAGGTGTCAGTAGGGTTAGATGTTTTAGCCCACTTGGGAAATTATGTGATCTGAACTGCAAGCCAGGAAGGAGCAAAAAATCAATCTAGCAATCTGACTTCTGGACAGTTTTGCTGGCTGTGTTCTCTGGTAGTCAGAGAAGGACTTAAATGGCAGCGATGCTTTAGGCCAGGAAACCAGAAATTTGTCAGACACGAATTTTATGTTATCAAGCCCATATTTTTGTAGGCACCATGTTTAGCCCTTGACAGCCATCAAAGAATAGTTTTCAAGGTATTTGCAGTACAGTAAAACAATTAATCTCATCGCATTTGAAGAACAACAGAAAAGACTATTTGTAATTAGAAAGTTATAACACTATACTGTAGATGTTAACTGAATTTAACCTGCTTTTTAAATTATCTCTTTAATTTTAATACAAATTTCATTATTTGAAAAGCAGTACAAAATAGTATTTGCATTGGATTCCTAAGCAAACTCATTTCCATAGGTAATGCAGACTTCCTCTATGAAAGGACAACACTGATAGAAGATTAATATGAATCTTCTCAATAAGCAGTCAGATGAACTAGATGCTGCTTATAAAACCATTCTTGAAATAATTTGCATTTGTATATTTAAAAGTAAAACCATACTGCTGCAGTCCAATTTTCAAAGGTTGCCACCTGCTGTTAATAAAATATTTTACAGATGTATTTACAAATCAAATGCACACAGACCTTTATTTGCCATTTGGTGAATTTATTAATTTACTTGATTAATTCTAATTTAGATTTAGTGTGCTTATAAAAGTATGACCTAAAGCACCTTTTAACAAGCCATGTTTGTGCAGACCATTATACATGAATTACAGAGTTGTTTGCTTCTAGTCTGTCATTTACTGAAGAGTCTCAGATTTAAATATAGAGAGAGGATAATTTACCAAAATTTTATAAAATTATATACAGATTTACATTTTATAAACAAGGAGTAAAATTGGAAGGTACTATACAGCATTGTTCAAAGTGTAAGCAAATTTTATTATTTGTATGCATTTCTTCCTGGCCCTTAAATAGCTTAGAAAAGCTATTTTTGTCTCACTGGTTTTTTTGTTCTGTATTAGCAACTGAAAAAATGTGAGAAACTAAAATGTTGATCCTTTTTCTTGTATTAGCATTGCTTTGCATAAAACAAGATTCTCAGGTGTGTAGAACTACGTAATATTTTTGTTGAGACTATGAAGCTGCACCTTCTTGTATCACCCAGAGTTTTATAGACCTACAAAAAGTTAAATTATAGCTGCTTTAAACTGTGTAAGCAAAAGACTAATAATGTCTTTTCCTATTGTAGTGACTGATGTTAATAAGATGCTTTGGAAACAGCTGTTTACTTGATAACTGAAAATCTTGCCTGGACATTCTGTAGTTTGAGTTCTGCATTATCTGAATATTATACAATATTTTCTTCATAGTTTCTCAATGATCTTCTTCAAATGACCAGGGCATGGATTGTTTCAGCAGCATTAAGAGAGGCAGGCTCAGAAGTACAATCTGTGAGCTGAGGGTCCAAAGTGACAGACTCCCCAGGCAGGTGCAAAGGAGAGCTGCTGTATTCCACAAACCCAGCCCTTTTAAGCCATTTACCTGGTCACATACTTTTAAATCAGTGACTAATTTTTAAATCATAACAAACACCATTCAACCAACCACCATACACCACGATGCAAAAACAAGATGGTTACATAACTTGTTTTTCTCCCTCTAGTTCAGCAGAGTCCCTTTCCCATAGTCCTTTTCTGCTTAGCTGAAGTAGCAGGCCTGAGCCATGATTTTACGAAGCCTTCCCTTTGTAAGGTTTTACCTGTATGCAACAACTATCTGAAAGTTGGTTTCTCAAAACAAACTGAGTTTCTGAACAAATGTTCAGAAACAATTGGTTTCTGAACAAATTTTGAGTATCTTTCTTTGTGATTTGTTTTTATTCACAGCTATAAATTTTAAAATTGTTGTTTTTTCCTTCCATTGTGCGATAATCTGGGAATGAAAAACAAGAATCTGAAGATATTTTGGGTTCAGTTATTGCTGCTTTGTTGCATCCCAAATGTCTAAAGTTAAACTTCACTTCTAGCAGGTCAGCAGTACTCTGCACTCAAAATATTTTTCTGTGAAAGATAACTTCAGAAAATTGGAAACAAATCAGAGAAAGTAAAAAAAGCTTCTATATTTGGTAAGCAGCTAGTCACTCAGGAGTCATGGCAGAAAACTTACACAAGATAAATGAACACTTTGTCTATCCCCTAAGAAAAATGGAGACAGCTAGATAACAAAAGCAGTTGTATCTGATAAGGAGTTACATGGCAAGGTGATCAGAAACTTGTAGAAGAATGTGTGAGAGAAATAAGGCAATTTCCACCAAATGTGTTAGTAAAAATGAAGAGATGGGAGAACCAAAACCAGAGTGCAGCAGTATACAGGATAGAACACTTTGTGAATTTATTTTTATAAAAATAGGACTGTGTTCTTATGACAGCTTTAAGAATATATCATGTTTCAACAATACAGTATTTGTTTCCAGAAATACTGAATTCCCTAATAGTTAAATCTATATTAACTCTATACATGTTTCCAATATTAATGCTTTGTGTGGATTTTACTCAAAAAAGATTCTCAGCATTTTTCCTATAAGCATATTTTCAGTAGTATAAAGCCTAATATAGGAGCACTTTAGACCAAAGTGTAACTGAAAACAGCGCTAGACTATCTTGTTAGTTAACAGAAAGACGAGAGTGCGCAACAACCAAAGAATAGCCAATCATTTCCGACCGATGGTCGGAGTTTTTTTCGCAGCAGTATTAGATAGATAAGATAGAATAGGAGAAAAGAGAAGATTGAAATAATTCAAATTATATTCAGCTAAATAATGAAATTAAACCTTGTTTTGTTTTGAGGGTCTTTTTTGTCTCTGATTACAACACTATTCTATAAGACATCCAAAAGCTTTTTTCCTATTGCCTTTGTGTATGATAATTTTGCCTGGGGCATTGAATTAGGATCCAGGAGAGGAACGTAGTTCTACCATCATTTAAGCTACTGTGTGCTGTAGGCTAGCTTTCCTTACCCTTTCCCATATCTGTTATCTGCCTGTGTACACAGTAAACTCTGTGAGGCTGCACGTGTGTCTCTTGCTTTGTGTGTTGTACTGAGCTTCCACAGATCCCCATTGGGTCAATTGCCTCTGGGAGATGCATGTCTTCTCTCCAGTAATGTCAGAAGAAGACTGTGCTTCTAGGCCATTGACTTTGTTGAATATTTGTGCTTAGGTGGGATGAATTCAGGCCTGTCATTGCAAGGGTGTAACATGGTACATTTGAATGCATGCTCTGTGTGGGAAGATGCTGCTGATTCACGTCATGAGTGAAAGAGGCCTGCCTTTTATTTGCCAATGATAGATAATTTTACTCCAGTATTTGCTTCTAAATTCTAGTAGTTCTCTATGATTTTGTACAGCAAACTCATATTTATCTGTGTGTGTGTTATGAATTAATTGTGCCATGGTTACAGAAATACTTCAACTGGCCTTGAGAAGAGCCAGGAGGAACAACAAGGCTTTTTAACCCAGATATGGTACCATTCCAGTGTGACTATAATGCTTCCATGAGCGACATGGGTTGCAGCCTCACAGATGCTTTAATGTGGGTGGATGCCTGATGAGTAAGCTCTGCCAGATAGGTTTTAGCTTTGGGAGGAAGGAGTTTGTTTTTATTCACAGCACTCCTTGATCCTTCTACGAGGCATTAAAAAGCCAAGAGTCAACCAGAGACCAAGAAAAGGTTTTTGCCTGGGCTAAGTGAAACTTCTTCCAAGTTCCAGCTGCTCCCACACCCCTTTCCTGATAATTCTAGGTCTTTGGAGTGTCTTTTACGTTGAACACAAGTGCACTGTTTATCTCTGGCACTAGGTTAAGGTTTCAATATAATCTTGAGTTCTGAAAAATTTGATTCAAAAGCACACTAGTACCCTTCCAAATACATGAGAAATCTCTGATACCTGTGTCTTCCTAATGTAAAAGAGAAAATATGGTGGGTTTAAGTGTGCATATGGATGCATGTATATATATATATTTTTCCAGAAAAAAACCCTCACATTTAGCATTCAGTATGTGGAGGGAAGAAAAGTTTTAGTTTTGAGAATCAGCACCTAAAGTGGTGATTAGTGAACACAACACATTTGAAATGACCACAGCTGCATAACAAATATAGTTCTGAGCAAGCTCTAAGCTCTAGCAAATTTATGTAATTTATAATATTACCTCCTTATTATGTTAATTTACGCTCCTCAAAACAGAACATTTCTTTTGTTTATAAGGTCATAATAGAATAGTAATTGCTTTTGCTTATGTCACCAGATGGCTTATGTTTATCAAAATCTGGTTTTTCCCAGGGTAACACTGTCCTGATGAATTCACTCAGTGGGTATATCTGAAGCAGGGATAGTATTCTAGATTATGAATATAACTGACTTTCTTTGGGTTTTGCCATTAATGGATCTCTTGATTTTTTTAACACCACCAAGTGTCTTGATTTACGATTCAGGAATGCTGATGGTGAGGCAAATTTAGCAAGCAATTTTTCCGCCCAACTGTGATTCATATTAGTATTACTGAGCCATCTGCTAGGTATTCTTTGTCCTCTACGAAGAGAGGGTGCAGCTTTGTGCAAAAGTCTACTCAGTTCCCTTGCTCACACTTCCGTCAGCAGAAGTACAAAACAGAGAAGATGGACGATTTTATGGGTTAGATAATGGGATGGGCGAAATCTGTAGTCTGTTCCTGCCTCTGCTAGAGATTTCCCGTGCAACCATGAGTGAATCATTGAATTGCTTTCTGCCTTATCACACCATCTGCTAGAACGAATTTCCTTTCTCTTTTCTTTTTTCTTGTTTTGTAACCACTTTGCTGTAATACAGCAGGGTTACATTTTTTTCTGGAAATACACATAATAATAAACAATTCCAGATTTTTCTCTGGAGTAACTAACAGGTCAGTGACGTGAATTGTGAGATGACTTCAGCCAGATGTTTTCTCTGCTAATCTAATTTACTTCAAAATCATAAATTGGAATCTACACTAACATACAAAGAGCAAAAGGAATCTGTAGCTGTAAGCATGTGGAAATAAAACATGAAGCATTTGCTGAAGTTTATTTTTCCACATGTGGTTCTGTTACTACAAAATAGTGACAATATTTTTTCCCTTTAAATGGTATTGCAATAACCAGTAAAACATTATTTTGCTTTATAGACACTCAGTCCCACATTATTGACTATACTTTCTTAACTACTGACTTGTACTGAAACACATTTCAAAGAAATAACCTGGTTTTATATTAACCTTTAGAATATACAGCTCTTGTTTAGCACCTTTAACGCACTTAATGTTTCAACTGTCGTTTCAGAACTGATTCTTTCACATAAAGATTCAATTTCAGGAAAGTCTTTACAAATTTTAGTTCAAGATTAGCATTATAACTTATCCCAGTCTAAGTCTCATCATCTTCTGATTGTTTCTTAGTGTTACTGATCAAAATAGAGCAACAAGGAAAGATTCAAATCTATTAACATTGTAACTACAATCTAAAATGTGCTTGCTTACTGGGTAGAATAAAGCCATGGGTTATATGAAATAAATACCATCCCAAAGACAGATATGCAAAATTTCAGGCTTCTCATTTTTGTACTTCAAACTTAAAATTAACCCAAGTTATGTTAACATACACATCTCAGGAAAAAGTAGGATAAAATTGAGCATTTATTTTTCTGACATAAACTGTGTTAATGTTTCTATTTAAATTCTTTTATAAATGACAGCACCTTATGAAATATGTCCTGAAGACTATTTGATGTCAATGGTGTGGAAAAGGACCCCAGCTGGGGACATGGCATTCAATCGATGTCCTCTTAATGCCACAGGTACAGTACTACTTTAAAATCTTGCCATGATAAAAAAGGGGAGAAGTATTTTGCTTTGTGTCCTAGATAAATTATTACTAGACTCATATAAATATGCATATATGTGAATATATCTATATAAACCTCACGTATTTACTTATGCATGTGCATGCAAATATGCACATGTGCATATGCTGTCTCTTACAGCTTACATATATGCATGGGTCTGTGGTGTGTGTACATATATCTGTATATATACATAAGTATACACATAAGCATTATAGCCACAGAGAAAAAAGCTGACAAGAAACCAATTTGACTGGATCTATCAGGCAAAGCAATGAAAACAAGGGAAAACATAAAAATCTTTTTAATTAAGAAAACACTGCTAAAAAGCAATCAAGTAAACATTGAAATGTGTTCCAGGATCTTATACTACTCTCTATATATTGATGATCATTGCATGAATTTTTTTCTCTGTGTGCCTTTAAAATAGCATGGAACATAGATTAAATAAGGTTTATTATTTCCAGTTGCTCTCGCTTATATAAATATTTTCTGTCTTCTTTGTGTCTTACAGGCACCACTAGCAGACGCTGCTCTCTCAGTGTTCATGGAGTGGCCTTTTGGGAACATCCAAGCTTTGCTAGATGCATATCAAACGAGTACAGACACTTGCAGCATTCAGTAGGTGCAAAGTCAGCTTTAGTACTTGCTCTGTTTATTCATTACTAATCACTGGCATAAAAAGAAACTTACTTATTTACTCTGAGCTTTCTGTTAAGCAATACCAAGAGGAAAACAGTTCTGAGAAAGAATAATTTATGTTAATGGATATTATTTTGATCTTGTATAATGCTGGTGTTTGTGAAATAAGCCTTGTCTTACTGTAGAAGTGGAAAAATTAATCAGATTCCCTTCTTTCATGTCCACTGTATAAAATTTTTGTAAGGGTCAGAGGCAAGACATATTTTAGTTTGTTAGAAAATGAGGTGTGAATAAATGAGGTTTACTGGAAGAGCAACTTGCTGAGAATGTTTTAATACTGTAAATTCTTTAATTCCAGACTAGGAAGCCAGGAATATTTCTTTTTTGCTATCAAATTTAGAACTTCATCTTCGAATTTAACAATAGAAAATGATTATAGGGTAAATCTATTGCAGTGCCTTGGAAAAGGTAAAGTAACTCTAGATTAAGAAATACTGTGTGGGTTTTTTTCAAAAAGCCTAACAAAAGTTTTCTGTGCATAACATAGGCATTACACAATTATCTACTGCCTAAACATGTTTACATGGATAGATGTAATACATTATGTATATTGCTTAGTAAATATGTTACCATGGAATATGTTAGGTATATTAGTTACCCTCTGTGTCCCTTAGCTGAGGCATTCAGCCAGGTTAATACTATGGTGGGAAATGAGCCTTTGAAGATTCTCATGGACAATGGGTTTTCCCTGCATGATATATTCTACTGACATTCTTAGTACTCTGCATCCTTTTCCAAAGGCCACTACTCCATTTATCATTCAGCAGAGGCACACTAATAGAGCTCTGTGCTTCATAACTTCCCAGCTTCTCAACCAAGTGAAACACTTCTGTAACATGTTTAAAATTCTTTGGTGGCTTGAAAAGCAGTAGCCTGGCTTCCATTCCTCAAATCTGGATTCATACTTAGAGGAGATTTTGATTAATTCCTTTGAGCTGCATTTCTGTTTCGTTAGACCCAATTTATTTGAGGCCTGGGATTCAGTTTCAGGATAGGCCAAAGAATTATTTTAAAAATAGAACAGAATAGATTGTCAAAGGAATTTTCCCCACTACACATAAACTTCTATTTTACACAGCTGCTTGCGTGTTCATCTCTCCCTTTAGTGTTCATGCTCAAAACCACATTAAATTGGCTGTAATACTTTCACTTTTAATAATTTTGGTATTCTATTTTGTTGCGAAAATTTCATTTGTTATGTCTATGCTAATTAGCAACTCAAACTATGCAAAATGTTGTTTGATGCTATTCAGTGGTTTGACTTACCTGGCTTTGGTAGGCACTGGCAATTTTTCAAGAGCTGCAAGTCTGTCTTGTTGAACAAAAGAAGGCATTTCTAACCTAGAGCAGATTTATCTGTTCTTTCTATATTTCCTTTTTGGAAGTATTAATTATGAGTAAGTTACACTGTGAAATATTCTTTCTGCCAAAGAACATTTAAAAATAGGTAATGCTTCTTTAAAATTGCACAAGCATCTAAACATACCTTCTTGCTGCACAAAATTTGAAGTCTAGCTCATGTGCATACAAATTAAAGAAGAAAAATGGATTTCTTTTACACTTGGGAGCTGTTCACAAAGAAAATTGGTCTGTCTGCTTCTCAAAGTGAACAGCGCAGCATATTTAAAGAATCAGAGAAAATAGAGGTAACGACCTATAAGGTCATCGCCCTGCAAATGTGGGCTTGTCCCCCCACGATACATATGTCAGTTCCATAAATCCCTGAAAATAAGGCTTTATAAGGAAGCTACTGACAGACGGTGTTGCTATAATAAATATGTGCTCTTATGAAAGCATTTATGAGTTATCTCAGTGTGCTTAACTTACCAATAAAGTTGTTTAACCAGCTAAGACCAGGAATAGAGGAGGGGTAGCAACCTGAATATTCCCATAAAATCTGAGCTGAATCCTTTTCATTTATTATCTGAAATACATAAAAGAAAATTAGATGCACAGTCTTCAAAAAAATGATGTTCCTGAAGTTCATATAAAACAGTTGATACACATAAATACAATATTTTATACATTAAAGCATAGATACAGACAAGTCCCTGTCTTTTTGCCATCCAAACGAGCTGCGTATGATCTAGAACCAGAAATCACGTAGTAGAATTCACATGATGCTGTACCTAAGAAAATATTATCTAAAGTGTTCAGCATGATGGGAGGCAGAGAAGATTTCCTTGGCCCTAGACCCTGCTAACCTGGCTACACAGGTGCTGAACTGGAAGCTTATAGTTACACTAGTAAATAAACTTCAGCTTAAAAGCCATCCTTGTAGTCATCTGCCCTGTTTAACTGCGTGCGTGTTAGCATGCCCCCTGACTGTTTCAGACCATAGCAGTGAGCACTCCCAAACAATGCCTACCATCCTTCAGAGGATAGCATAGCAGAGAGGCCATTGCCAGCAGGCAATAAAAGCATAATTTTCTGGGATAGACGAGGAATAGAGAGTTTAATGTGAGGAAATCACAATTCTTTCCTATATATACTGCAGAATTTTACCCCATAACAACAGGTGATTGACCCCTGAAGACTGTTTCCTTACTGTATGTAACTACTGCAGATTCACTGCCTCATGCACAAAGCTTCTTGTATTTTTAAAGTTTTCTCTATTACTCACCTGGAATTGACATGGGAGAAATTTCAACATTTTATAAGCAGTATTAAAGAAGCTGAAACCCAGCTAGTGCTATGCGTTTTTCAGCTTGACTCAAGACTTGTACTAAGACCACCATGATAGCTCTGTAAATCGTCCTGGAATGACACCATATTTTAATCTTCAAATCCATTTGAAAGTCTATTTGTAAAGATGGAGAGTCATTAAATCTAAAAATACACCCATAATGCTAAAGATAATATACTTTGCTCATAATCCCCTGCACCATGAATAACATGGCTTTTTTCAATCACTTACAGAATGTGCCAGGCAGACTTCCTGCCTCTACTGCATGCCCTGGCACTTCAGATGTAGGTTATGGCACCTCAGAGGAAAACAAGGTTGAGTTACGTCGTCTGGACTCTTTTTGATACATATATCAATATTATGCTTAATATTCTATTGCAACAGTTTCAGAATAATTCCCAGTCTTAAATTAATATCTCTCCTCAATATATTTTTGACATGAAATTGTACTATATCTACATCTTTTGTTGATGGAGAACTGAGACCACTTAAGCAGGAAATTTATCTCAACCTTCTGAATTAGTGCCTAGCCACTCTTCCTTCTTCATGTTCCTGCATCTCCGTGGGACAGCTCAGAAAATACCTGGCATAGTAAAAATATAACAACCACAGGGCCTCTAAAGAGACTACTCACTTGAACATGATGAAATAGTAGAGGGAGATGGTTTGACTTGTGGAGATCTATACTGAGTTTATGTCTTTCAAGGGCACTGTGTCCTACACAATAGGAGTTTGAGGAAAAGTAGTTAAGAGAATTATGCATGTCAGCTGCACTACAAATGTACAGCCTGTACTGTTAGATTATTTTACCTTGTGCACCATAGAGTACAGGTTCCTTTTAAAGCTAGGGATGGTAATTGGATCTCTTTCAATAGCAGAACCAATTATTCATGAGCAATTTATCCTACATTTGATACAGATCAATCATCAAATGAATTTAACAAATACTGTTTGACCAGCTTATACAGCTGGTTGACTAATAAGAAAATTTACTGACTGAACATATTAAGGGACAAAAGTGCCCAAATCCGTGAAATAAACCTTTAGGAAATTATTTGCTTAGCTCTAATAATAATATTTAAAGAACCTAATTAGGATTATTCTTCCTAAAGCACTGTGGAAGTGGAAAATTCAGAGTGATAAATAGGTATACTTTGCTTTCTGGAATCATAACCTAGAGCATCAAGCAATGACTTGATGAGCAGAAAAAGAAACATCACAGATCATATACCAGATTTCCTTCTGGTTTTCTTGCATTGTCCTAATGTGTTTGCAGTGTCTGCAGCTTTGCATTAAGAAAATGTTCTTAGTCAATCACGGTGTCTTGAGTCTGTTACCAGTCATTGTAGCTGGGAATATTTTGCCGAATTATGTGCAAACATATACTTAAGAATAATGAGATCGCAACAAGAAATTCTTGCAAGTGTCTTTTTTATTGTGGATGGATATGAAGTAAAGTCGTAAGGTTTAATGGGCAGAGGATATCCTTTCTTCAGTTCCTTTTGGAAAGTTCTTAGTCACATACTAAGACCACCAGAGTTTTGTTAATAGTGAGGAATTTTCTTCCTTTCTTTAATTTCATATTAAAATCTCAGAATTTGGAGGATTTTTCTCTTCTGTAGGATAGACATAATTTGGGTTTTCAGGCCATTTTACGAAACCAATTACTGCTATAGCAGAAGTTATGGACCTTGCTGAAGCCTGTTCTCTCTTTCTACCCTTGCCATATAGTTTCATTTTCTGCAAACTGGACTACTTCAGTCTAACTAACATACTTTAATCTCTTTAACGTGTATCTGTTGCTAGCTTAATGGACTGTTATATGTAGAAAGGCAGATTAGATGATGATCTAATGACCCAAACTTAGTCTGTATAATATTATGAAGAATTTTCCTCATTGCTCATTATCTTCTTTTGATCTAGAAGCAGAAAATTATGTGCCTAATTATTTAACATAGAATTGTCTACTTTACCCAGTACTTGGCTAGCCTGGACTAGTGTCTTCTGAGGTGTGGTTTGAGGGGGTTTTTTACTTTGTTTGGATAAACAGGGTAAAATCTTTCCTGAGACTTAGAAATGTATTTGTACTGTGATTATGAGTGACTGCAGGACCAAGAATAGAATCAGTGATTAGGATTTCACAGGCCTACTTCAGATGGTATCCAAAAAAAACCAAAAAAGACTGAAATGCCTCAAATAAGAGTGCATTTTGCTTTCATATGCTCTTGAAGCCTATCGAATTTGGTATGGTACAAGCAATAAGACTATAAAGCAAGACGTCAGAATTAGGAATAATCTACATTATCATGCTTCCAAGAAGCATAGATAAAGAATTCTTCATCTATTCTTAATACATTCTGTGGATAATAGCCGCCTGAAATACAAAAAAACCCACAGCAAACTAAACTAAACTAAACTAAACTAAACTAAACTAAACTAAACTAAACTAACTGGAATAAGAAACCACTAACCTCATGCCCAGTTGTCCAAAATCTAAAATCCAGATGGGGACTAATGACAGGGAAAAAAAAAAAAAAAAAAAAAAAAAAAAAAAAAAAAAAAAAAAAAAAAAAAAAAAAAAAAGAGAGAGAGAGAATAAAATAATTAGGTGCGGAAGTGCAATGAGATTTCACATTTTATGAGCTTATTAGGAACTGAATATTTGAATATTGAAGGTTTTCTGACCATTTTAAATGAAAACCATTAATACAGAAAATCTTATTATGGAGCGTTGAAAATTGATTTTGTGAAAATCGAGGAAATACTTGAATACATAGGTTATTTCTATTTTCTACTCTGTTATACATTCATACTAAGCAATAGGATTTAATGAATTTTTTAAAAAAGATAATTTTGTGAGAGATTGACTTAGAAAAGTATTAGTAGTGTATTATTGTTTTACCACACACTGAAATAGCCCTTTTGCCTAAAGTGAGTTTTCCTCTACACTTCTTTTGGATGCTTTGGTTTGGAAGAGATTTGAACTACGCTCATAAATAATGATGACGACTAAAGCCTGTTATCAAGAAACTTTGTTCCTGAAAGACATCTCCAATAGTATCAGAAAATCTCTGCTCATACAGGGCATTTTATAAACCTATGTAGCATGGTTTTCTAGCCTGGATGATGAAAATCTATATTTAGTTGCCCTGATAAAAATAAGACAGTAATTTAATAGACTCATACAGTGGTTTGGGTTGAAAAGGATCTTAAAAAACATCTAGTTCCATTCGCCCTCCTATAGGCAGGGCATATTTCAGAAGATCAGGTACCATAGCACTCCATCCAACCTGGCCTTGAACACCTCCAGGGACAGGGAACACACAACTTCTCCAGGCAGCTCGTTCTGGTGCCTCACCACATTCATAGTAAAGAATTTCTCTCTAATATCTAACCTAAATATATCCTCTTTCAGTTTGAAGCCGTTCCCCTTTGTCCTCTCACTACATGGTCTTGTAAATAGGTACCGGAAGGCTACTATGAGATTTTTCTAGAGCCTTCTCCCCAGCTGAATAATCCCAGCTCTCTCAGCCATTCCTCATAGGAGTGATGGTCCTTCTCTCTGATCATCTCTGTAGTCCTTCTCTGGACTCACTCCAACAGGTCTATGCCCTTCTTATGTTGGGCGTCCCAAAATACAGTGCCATTTTTAGTGATATAACACCTAATATAACATGCATTCATGCAAAATGGACTGCTTTTTATCAGAAAGTTGGAAAACTAATATATCTCTTAACTCTTGAGAGTTAGGAAGGAAAAATCTGCGTATGAATTATCACACTAATGTCAAAAAAATAGCACTTACAAAGGAGCATGGGAACTTGTGCAGGTGAATCTTTACATACCAAACTAATAATATAGCCATAAAAATGAATTTCTGCTGCTTCTGCTCATACTATAATTTTGTTTCAACTTTTTCCACAGCAGCATTACTCACAATTTTGCAAGCGCTTGGCTAAAATATAATTTGATAAAAAAGAGCTTTGAGGTGAATAATGATTTGCTCAGCTGCAGCTCATTAGAGATGATTTTGTTTTTCCAAATTATATTACAAGGGCAGCGTATCAGCCTGTCCATGTACTCCTCACTGAAATGACTGCTATACTCTGGGGAATGAAAGGCTTCCTCCTAAAAAATTTACTGCTCCTTTTTTTTGCTAGTTTAGTGCTTCATTTCTTTTTATATAGCTGCAGAACAAAGCAGCCAGGCTTAGTTTTATAGATTTGAATGCAGAGGCCTCAAAAACAACATTTTTTGTTCTTCCTCAGTCTATACTTTTATTGATATATGCCAGCTATTCTTCTTCACCTTCACAGCTTTTGATAGGCAGGTGCTTTCCTTTCCTTGATTCCCTTGTAAGGCCACTTCCATTATCTTGTCTGGAGGATGACAAACTTTTCTCTCATCAGAGGAGCAACTGATCAAGGGACTGTGACAGGCAACAGTTTTCTTCTGCCTCACTAACATCTTCCCATTCTACACAGGAGAAGTTTAAAAACTTAAGGGAAAAAACACTAATGACTTTGATATCACTGTTGACTTGATGGTGAGGGCACTGTACCTGAAAGGAGGTCTCTTCTACCAGGTAAAAAAGTGACAGGATAAGAGGAAAAGACCTCAAATTGCACCAGGGAAGCTTTAGACTAGATATTAGGAAAAGTTGTTCCTGGAATAGATTGTCAAGCCTCAAACCCTGGAGATATTTAAAAGACATATAGGTGTGGCACTTGGGGACATGGTTTAGTGGTGGATTTGGCAGTGCTAACAGTTGGACCCAGTGATATTAAAGGTCCTTTCCAACCTAAATATTTCTAAATAATAAATTATTTTATGATTCTGTGATCTTGCCAACATATACATGCACCTCAGTCTTAAGAGATGATTTACGGTAGGAGAAAACAATTGTCTGCTTTTCTGCACAAGCATATCACAACTTTATTCATCCTGAAGAGTTTCTTTTCTTCCTTTCTGCTTTTGAAAATCTGTTTTCTCATAGAAAACCAATCCTACTCGTTAAATGCAAAAAAAGTTCCCACTATCATTTCAAGGTCCATAATATTTTTTCCATGTCTGGAACACACACATTTACAAAAAATTAATGTGCATGTTAAATGAAATGTGCTCCTATGTTTGCTGCTGCTGCTGTGTCTTCTGCAGTAGTGAGCAGCTGAGTGTTCCCTGATCACACTGATATTCCCAACCAACCAACCAACCAAAACTGCAGCCACAGGTGAACTTCACTAGTGCATGGCCAAAGGTAAAACAATAGAAAGCCATTTAAAAGCTTGATAAAGAAAGATTTCATCTAATTTTTACTTAAATTCTACCAAAACTGCTGGAACCTTCACTCCATCTGAATGTGGAACTAGTTGTGAAATGACTGCAAGTGTTTGGCTTGGCAGCACGAGACAAAGAAGTGCTCACAGCATCTTACACTTACAATCATTCTCTTGCTTTTTGTCCACTACTTCATTTGCTGTGTTCTCCCACCATGGTTTATTAAGTATATGAGGGTCTGAGGATTTTTCTCTTGCCTATTACTTTATGCAGCACTCCTATGCAGAAATTAGGGCTCCCAAATAATGCTAATTTCCTAGAAAAAAAACTTACTGATTTATCCTGCAAATAAAAGTGAGTGTCATGGAAATGACTGCTTAGAAGCCAAATGAAATAAGTATAGAAATTGGTTAAAATCAAATAAGCATTTCAGTTGAAACATTTATCAGAGCTTTATGGTTTAGGGACATATACTTACAAGGATGACCATGTAACATAAAAAAATGAAAGACAACTCATTTTTAATACATCCCTTTGTGACCTGTACCTTTAGCCATTCAGTCAGTATGGAGAACCAGGAGACTTTACCCCAAGCAATGTTATGTCTGTCATAAAATTAAAACAAGCCTCTCAGAGTCGTCATTCTCTTTTTCCTCTCAACTCTTGCTCTTGTCAGGTTGCATTATACACAGATAACACAAATCTTAAAGACATGCCCTCTGGTTAAAAACAGAAACAACAATAACAACAACAAGATCTCTCACACAACATGCCAACGTGAGCAGGATTTAATCACAGATAATTGGAACACTTAAGAGCAGTACATAATAAAATAATAATACAAGCCCTGGTCAACAAACACAAAAATAAGTATAAGAAAAAAAAAAGTGATCTGTTCAATGATTATTCATTCCTAATCCCGAGACTCATTTGATATTCTACTGAGAGCAGTCTCATCTATTCAAAATATCCATTAAAATGTTTTGTTGTATCCATGCACAAATCAAAATACTGAAAGTGTGTAATTAGTTTCTCTCTGTTACCTATTTAGTGCCTATAGCTCAAGGACTAGAATTGACAATATTGATGATGACAATGATTATTTTGATTAAAAAAGGAAAGATGTAATGGGCTAAAGAGGTTAATAAAAACCTCTTGAACAACATAGTAAGTCTTCTTATAAAAGAGGACAGAGAAAAAAAAGGTACGGGAAGAATGAAGCATTCCTCTGAGCTGTTCACATTCTTCTAAAAACATTTTTGACTTCCACACATACTAGATTTTTTTTTCAAAGATTCTTCTATAAACCTGATCACATATGGAAGAGCACATGCAATTTCATCTCTGCAAATATTCATTTTGCCTGAGATTAATGTCTAAAACAGCAAAGGGGTCTGTGTAATTAATCTACCTTCTTTCTCTATAGTCAAATACCTATTGTAAGGAACATTTTGCTTAAAAATATTTGGAAGTATATGACAGTGGAACAATTGTTTTAATATAATTAAATGATCCTATTTTTTTTCCTATATACATTTCAAAGTTCCTTAAAGCACTGGGTTATAATGGTTTCAGCTGAGTGCACAGAGACATAGATTGAAGCACAGTTTCTGCAAAAACTTGGTTCAGAAGATGGCATACCATGATTGTATAAATGCAGGAAGGCTAAAGTTCAATTTCAGGGCACTCCTTAAACTTTGACTTTTCTAATTGGGGTAAATTATAGGAGGCTTTAGTTGGAGTTTCAGAACATTTGCAGAGATGTCTTACAGAACTGAAAGAAAATTAATGAGATCATCCAGCCAAAACTTGTGTCCTCTCAGACTCAGCTATGTATGTGTTATTCCAGCTTTTTGTTTTTCTTGGCTGTTATTAAGGCCTCCACTATGGAAGTCTGCATAGTCTGTTCAGGTAAACTGTAGATCCTTTCCTTTACAGTTGTAAAGTTTTCCTTAATTTATATCCTTCATCTTCCTCGACACAATGTACACAAATTACTTTCTCCCTTTTCTGCTGTACACAAAGGGAATATATGATTGCTTTATTCTGTGCACAAAATGTTTATTTAATAATATGTTATCATGATTGAAATTGAGACTACTAACTAATTTCACTGATGACAAAGTGGAAAATTACTTTGTATTGCTTGAGCCACGTCCTTCATAAAATACTGAACATATAGAAAATATCTTTAGCATGACATTAGGTTATAGACGTTTGAATGCGTACCTGAAGATGCATAGCCCTATCTTTAGACCTTACTCTGTTTCTTTTAAAAGATGGATGAAATTATATTCTCAAACACTGAAACAGCCTGAAAATAGACAAACAAATTGCAAATAATTTATTATGTTGAGGGAAAATAAAGTTCTGTGCAAAAACAGTTAAAAGACTGTCTATTGAATATCAGAAAAATATCAGCCTGTGATGAAGATTTTGTCAAATATTAACAACATTCTTATAATGACATCACATTACTGGTGTGGTATGAATATTCTTAAAATTTTTACACATAAAGAGGACTATATTTTGCAAAATATTAGTCTTGAGTTCTGAAGTTGAAAAGCAAAGGGGTTTGCAGATTATGAGCAATTTCAGGATGTAATTTTATTTCAAATGATCTTTTCTCACTTCTGTGTAAGTCTTACTAATTTGGGTTCTTATCATTTCCCCTACCATAAAATGTGTTAATGACATCATTAGTAATATCTGGCCATGAATCCAACATCATCTTAAAAAATAATGAAAAATGGTTGATGATGCAGTTACTCTTCAAATTAATAATTCTTTTTAGTCTTTTATAGGTTTCTTGAGGGTTCATTGTTTTCTGTCCTTTTAAACATCATCTATCTGTTAAGTTTGCAGTAGTTACTATGCAGTGATAAATTGTGCTCCAATGCCAACGGCCTAGGAGATCTGACTTTGTAAAGAGGGATTTTTACTGTATCATACTTTCTGATAAATCAGGGGACAAAGGCACTTGGACCCTGAGTCAAAGTCCAGTTAAACATTTCAGTAGTTTTTCAAGTATGCAGCCATACAGTGCAGGCAGATAGGTGCTGGGCTGACAGCTGAAGTGTCAGTTTAACAGCTGCTTCATTTCACTATCTCTCGGCTCATAAACTTTATTTTTAATGAGCCTGCCTGTAAGACCACTAAAAAATGACCTTCACACAGGGAACTACAAGGACCTAAAGTGGTGACCAAAATAGCTTTCTTGGGCAGTGCATAATATCACAGTGACCATAGCACAGAAAATGGGCAGTATGGTGAGAAAGACATTATACTAACTACTGATGGGAATATTTTGTATTTTCATGCAGAAAGATTATTGTGATAGCTGTGCAATAATTCACTACCTTCAAACTTATTAAGCATCTTCAGTAGCTTTAATGGTATTGTGCCAGTTTACATCAACTGAGTGAATGGCCTGTGATTTTAAAGTTGTGTTTTCTTGTTGTAAGCTGTCTTACAACAAGAAAATACATTATATAATAAATAGATAGTAAAGAGGCTGTTAATTTTTCCCTGCACATTGCTTGCTGTTCATAGAAAAAAAAATCTCTTAATTAACTCTAGTTTTCACCACTTTTCTTAGCTAAACACACTGCAACCTTCTGTTTAGCTGTGCTGTTTCTAAGGATATGATGCTAGCCTAACTAGAGGCAGTGTGGGCCTGGAGAGGTAGCTACGGATTGGGGAAAGGAACTTCCATCTTGGAGCTTGGGAGGATGAAAAGAAAAGTGCTTTTGAAACTGTGTGTGAGTGTTGTGTATGAGGGAGAAAGAATCCTTGGGTTGGGAAATTGAGCTTTCTGGGTATGCCATTTAACAAAAAAGAGTTCCAAACTGAGCTGTAGTTTTTAAGAGCCAGTAAATTCTGAGATATTTTGAACCACCTGCATCACAACCCTGGCTATTTTTGAAGCAGATGAATAACTTAGTCCTGTAACATTGTGGGCACTTGCTAGACATTTTTCATCACTGTGTCCAAAGAGCAACCAAAATGTCTTCCTGAAAGCACTAAAGGCCACTAGATCTCCCACTTCTGCTGTTAGAGATCTGCACAAAAAAACCCCAGAGCTTTACTTGTTTGAAAGTATAAAAACCAGTCAAAAATAGGATCATTTCAGTTTATTATTTGCATTCCAAAAGCAGCTGAGGCCAAGACTTCTGTGGGCTTTGTCCCAAAGCTCTTTATGTCCCAAAAGCATCAACAACTTGTCCCTGCCATCTTTAAAATGTGAATTAAAAGTCTTGCAGGAGCATGGAAAAACAAATGGGAGGTAAACATACAGATGAAGCAAAAGGAAGCAAAATAATGCACTACAAAATAACTTGCTGAATAGTTCAACAGCCTTCCCTACCAGTGTTTATACAGGTGTAACAGCAGAGCAGAGTTTTTGTGAGGATTCATCAATTGCTGTTGTTACTGATATTAAAAGAACATCTTTTTTCTCTCTTAAACCCTTCCTTCAAGTTGTATGATGCCTTTTGCACAGTACATTCTGAGGCACACATTAGATTTGGGGATTCAGCTATATGGACGGTCTCTTATGTTATATGTTTTTTGGGCTTGACGAAAGGTACACTCCATATTGTTAATCCTCAAAATCTGGAAATATGTTCTGGTGTAAGGAACAGGTGGATGAGTTACAGCAAAAGTTCTCCTCTTTAGTGTTACTCTGCTGGCTGATGCTCTTTTCACTTGCTACTGAGACACAGTGTGTGAGCAGATGAGACAAATGGCAACATTTCACAAGAAGGTTTTCTCAGCAAAAATGAGCGAGTCAAGTTCATGTTTGCTTTCACTTGTTTCCAAGAAAATAGTTCATGATGTTATGTGTACAATATCAGATTCCTGAGTTTACTGAAGTTAATTTCCTTCCATTCTCACTTTTTCTTCATTATTTTTGTACAAAATTATGTCCAAAATCTCCTTCTAAAAGGAATAGAAACTGCACAAAATTATTTGTGCAAGTAAGCTTCTTGCCTGATTATGTATTGCAGTATTCTAAAGACTAAGGGAGGTATTTCTGTTGAAATATTTCTTAAAATGTGCAAGCAACCAAACAAAGCAATTAATGGCCTTATTTCTCACTGATTTTTTTCTAAATATTAATTATACTATTATGCTTGTACCTCTGTACTCATGGTATAGAATAGATTCACTCCCTGTCCATGATGCAGCAGGCAGGTATTCTCCCAATTCTTAAGTATTTCTAGGGTTTTGTCAAGGCACTTGTGGTCCATAACAATCCCCAGCTGCTCTTAAAAATGATTTAAGGCCACAAAGGAAGCCTGAAGCAGCCACTTTGCCCAGCCCCAGCTGTGTTCCATATATCTAGTTTATCCGAGGACTGGTTGAGAATGTAACCAAAATATGAACCAGCAGCACAAAACCCCCCCCCTCACACTGCTTAGAATTAGTATGTCAGAGGATGACTGGATTTTTTAAATTGCTTTCACAATTTTGAACCCTTTTAAACACTTCCGTTAGATAGTGTATCCTTATGTATTCTTTTATATAATGAAGGCATGCATATTGGCATGAAGTCTCTGGAGAGATCTGGAAGTGCCAAAAAGTATCTTTACACTTTTCCTTCCACATCACTACGTAATTATCACAGAATCATCAAGGTTGGAAGAGACTTTCAATATCATCTAGTTCAACTATATGTTACATTAGTAATTTTTCCCTCTATATGGTCAGTAATAAGGCAAGTTAAAAGCAATTGAAGATAAATTTTTGAAGACCATGACAACATTTTTGTTGCCAGTTGCATAGTATTTTCAACCCTTCTGCTTAGAATAAGGTCTGTCTTGGGTAATTCTCTTCTATTTAAAAACCTTCAAACTCAGGCTGTTTTATGATTCTATGATATTTCAGTTTTCAATTCAGAAGAACTTGTACTTTTATTCATAAATTATTATGTATATTTAAAAATAGGTTGTTTAACCCATGTGTTCTTTCTTTTAGCCTTGTCTAGCCTTGTCCTATCTTTGTAATACTCTATGCATCTTCCTGGGGTGATGAGTCAGCTTTGAGAAATAACCAGATCCACAGCTTCAGGTTCTTATCAGGAGGGTACTTTGAGCATATTTGTTTTGGATCACTAGCCCTGAACACATCTGCTGGGAGAGCTACTGCTAAAGTATGCTCTTTTAGCAGATACACAGGAGCGATTCATAATTTAATTTACATTTCTTGGAAAAAGCAAACAGGATTGTTCCAAGTTCACACCTTTGTGCTAGTGCTACAGAAGAGAGCACCATAACCAACTTCCACTGAACCATCTGTTTTGCACTGACCAGCCAAGCTGAAAGTGAGAGGTGAAAGGTCTACTCTCCTACAGTAAATTAGATTATAAGGAGTACTGCCTTAGCATTTATTCCTTTCAGGGGTATTAATTGTTAAATGAGCAGCAGCTGTGGTTGTACAGATGTTCCTCTGAGGAAGGGCAGTTCCTTGCTGCGTCATGACAGCAAATTAAAGCTGGAGTCCAGCCCATGGAGTTCCAAGAAGCAAATGTATGAAACACAAGAAATTCAGAAGCTTTCCGTAGAAAATCGATGATGCGCTCATAAAAATAATACTTCTATCACCGTAAACTACTGATTTGTCATATCTTTAACAGGAAAAAAAAATTTTAAACTAGTTTCAACATTTAATATTTTGGCTGTGTTTAGAATTTATCATACATTTTTCTAAGTAAAGTAGGTTCTGATAATAGTGTTTTTCTTTTGGTACAGATTAAAGAGCATCTTGCTAAGGGTCAGAGGATGTTGGCTGGTGATGGCATGTCCCAAGTAACCAAGACACTATTGGATTTAACACAGAGGAAAAATTTTTATGCTGGGGACCTGCTAATTTCTGTGGAAATTCTCAGAAATGTTACAGACACATTTAAAAGAGCAAGTTATATCCCTGCGTCTGATGGGGTGCAGGTAAGAGAAACTTGTGAAGGTAATTTCCTCTTTCAATTGATGGAGTTTATGTCTATGTATTGTAGTGTACTGCATGGCAACTGTTTTGCCCACTGAGGAAACAAAAGTCTTCCACATGATAGACATAAGCATTCTTCATCTAAAATGAAGATCCAAGTGTAAAATAGGAAGAAGACTCAGCTACATTTACTAAGACAAATATTCAAACCAATGCAGCAGGTGAAAAATGTAAAATACTTTCTTTGTAGCATTTCAGTATCTTTGTCTTTCAAGGTTTGATCTGACTGATAGGAGGTGTTGGCACTAAGCATTTCACTACTGTTCTTTGTTCCAGTTTATTTCAGTTCAAAATCTATCTACAATGTTGTGTAATTCTGCATTGCTTCTTCATTTCAGATAAATAAAGCTCATTAAAAGTGCACAAGAGTGATGGATAGTGCATTTGATTTAAACTTTCTATTTCGCATATTAGAGTAACTCTTCTTGTGCAAGAGGACAAATAAAATGCTGTCAGAGCTAAAACCGCTGAATTATTTCTACATAATGGGCTGCACAACTCATTGTATGTGTTGATTGAAATAAATATTACTCAGGACTTCTAGATAAAGATATAGGTTTCATCTTATATCTGAAAATTTGAGACAGTTTTCAGAGATTGTAGATTACTGAAAAAGATTACTATGAAGGCAGATGTTTATAATATTTATGAAAAAGAGAGTTTAATGATCATTCATATATTACTAATGAAGTTACTAATGCAGGTCATGTATACGTATTCGTCTAAAGGTAAGCAAAAATTGTAAATATGCTTTGGAATAGATGCATGCAGATGAAGGGAGATATCTTGAAAAAGACATATTTTCGCTGTTAAGTTTCAAGGCTTGCTATTATATTTTCACTTTTCTTGTTTTTCTGTGCACGAAGAACAATTAACTTCCACAGTAAAGCCAACATTTCTGGCCTGTAGCCAGCTGAAAATAATTGTTTTAAACAATGCTTTTCAGAAAGTATGTTCGCTGAACAATCCTTCATTTTTTTAATTGAATGAGAGTTGGTATCTTGTTGGTAATAGTTTTACTATTAAGCAGGATGTTATTCACTGAATTTTTTCATGCAATCAGCAATCTGATAGCCCAATGTGACTTCTTCATGGTTCACAGGCACTACAAAGTCTTTGTTAAAACCAGTCTTGAGAAACTCCTTGATACACATGATTTTGTCCATGGGCCTAGCAGATCAGGTCATTTGCAGTTTACAAACATTAGAGAGAATTTGACTCTTTTTCCACTGATGAAAGTGCCAAAAATTTCACTTAATTCTGCAATGTAGAGCTGTTTTGGAAATTCTATCAGTATTCTGGCAGAATTTGACATATATTATTTTAAGGATTTTAATTACTAATTTAGAAATTAAGAAATTTAAAAATAAAAAGAAATTGGTATGCCATATTCTGAAGGATTTCTCAAACCAAAGAAAAATAACTGCATTTCACTATTTGCAAAACACAAAGGGTTTTTAATCTCTGTTGAAGAAGACACTCAAACTGCAAGTCAGAAAAATAAGTACAAAAAAAAAAAAAAAAAGAAAAATCAAGCTAGGGTAAAATAATAATAAAAAAGTGCTCAATATTGAGCAAAGTAAGTGAAATCAGAATAAAGCATATGTTTGGCCCAGGGGATATACTTAGCAAGGTTCCTTTTACTGACTTTTGATGATATAAAGTAAAATCCTGGGTCAATAACAAAAGTTTAAAATTTACTGCCAATTTCTGAGAAACATGGATTTTTCCATATGTAAGCATATGTCATATTCTACCATACTTTGGAATATTGTACTTTTTTTTATTATTTTCATTAGGACATTCATACTTCCAAGTTCATCATCAAAGTAAGTGACAAAAAGGTAAAAATTAAAATTGCATGAAAATTCTTCTCTATTTAGAAGCTCTGTGTGGTGTTCTAATTACATTCTATTTTTTAACTAGATAAAGAGTAGAATTTATTAGTTGATGGATTTTGGTTTTAAAGAAATTATCAGAAAAACATGAGTGATATTTAAAATCCCTAAAAACCGTAATTTGTCCTTTTGCGTGAACTCAGAAAAGTAGGTTATGACAAATTATGGACATTAGTATTTTTTAAGAGTCATACAGAAACAACACTTGAATTGTTACTGAGCAAGAAAAAGTATATATATCTGAATACATTTGTTTCTTATACATTGCACCCTTCTAGATAGTCCTTCATATGCCTACTGGTTTATATTCAGTATTAATATTCATGAATAGTGCAAAAGTTGTGATTCAGAGACTCCATAACAAAAAGAATGAACAGAAAAGTGAAGTCAGATTTGACATTTTCCAGCTAATTACCCAAAATGAAGGTGCTGCTGCCTGATGTTGAGCATTGAAAATGCCCCTTGTTTAGGCAGACAATACCAAGAGCAAAATAAAGTTTTTGAGGTATGCATATTTAGTGCCAAGTTATTTATTACGTGACTCCTTTACTTTTGTACCATTTAACCTTTTTTTTTACTACAATATGTATGTATTCTTACACATACAATGTCAGGAACAAAAATAACCATTTATGATGCAGTTAAACAAAAAGGTGTCCTTCATCAGTGACTGAAAATATCAGTACAGTAGCATAAACTATTGCAAGACAAGAGTCATCCAATTCTTGTGCAAGCAAGGTTTTTCATTTAATATGGGAATTCTTTAAAACACCCCCTGTAGGTACACTGAGGCAATGTGATGGACACTGTTCCTATTTGAGAGTGATTCTACCAGGAAGGAAATACAAATTTTAAATAAGTAAAATGAAAGCAACATTTTGGAATAATATCCAGAACTGGTCTAAAAGTGCTTAAACTTTCTTCTAAGGACAGGATGACAGGAAAGTAACTACATTTCAGGACAGAATGGCAAAGCAAGTTGTACAATCCCCTGATGCAGCAACCAACAAGAAAAAAAGGTTTCTCCCCAAAGAAGTTAGAGCAATATAATCCCTTTTATATTAGCCACAGGGACCATTGCTGTGAGTCAGGGTTTAACAGGATTGTCCAATCCTTTTCCCCTCCACCTTTCCCCTCCCACACACACATTCACTATATTGAAGTCCAAAAGTGGAGGTGACTTAAGGCTATCCATTAATTCCTCCTAGGGAGGAATTCTTCTCTAGCTGTATAAAAGGATTTATGACAGCTTTATGCCTGCAGAGAGGGTCAAAGAATTTGGACTGGAACAGAGAACTGCAGCCATTGTATTACAGAAGAAAAAAATTGTAAGGAAGGAAATTAAATTAGGAAAATGTAGTTGTCCATTCCCAGCTGTAAATGGCATGATCATCAAAAAAGCCTGGACAAAAATAAAGGGCTTCAAAATTTGGTTCTGGCTGTCCCAACATTTCCATAGTGACCAGTTCAGTAATGTGTAAGCCTGGCTATGATAAAAAGAAGGTTGATTCTGCAGGGAGATTCAGTGTTTACTGCAGTAATACCCTGCGATCACATCCATAATGCTTCTAAAATTTAGCCTTCACACCTGTCAATCATTTTACTAAAGGACAATGCTGTTTGTTTCATGATTAATGCAGTAAACAAGAGAGTAGTCAAAGTAGGACAAACATTTTTTAACCCTTCTTCTCCTGTCACGCTTTTGAAGTGCATCTCATATCTATTCATTATTGAAGCAGCAAATTGATTTTTTCATCTCTGTTTAATTCACAAAGCACTGGTATGGCTTTACAAAATCACTTTGACTGAAAAACCTGCACACATCTCACCCTCCAGTGCTACCATAAATATGGCACCAAGCAGGGTTAGAAATAAGAGAAAAAAGATCTCAAGAAGAAATATGTTTTTATTGCTAAGTTCATAAACCTAATTTACATTTATTGTCAAGTGCAAAAATATATATTAGGTAAGTTATTGCTCATCTTTGTTTTCACTTGAATCTAGCATTATTTGTAAACTTTTCCACATGATTTTCTGTCCATTATTGGTATTTTAAATGCTTTTTGTACTAAAATAAATACAACATTTAACTAATACATAACATTGTTAGCAAACCTGTAATATATCATCTGCAAGAAACATTTTGAACTCCTGAGTGCTCTTCATGCAATCTAGGTGACTCTCAGATAGATCTCATTACACAGGCATGGATACTTTTGCAATTAAGGCTTAGACTGCAGGGGAATCGGTGTCTGCAATGTAATGCAAAACTTTCAAAACAACTCTCTAGTATGATAAATTATCCCACACTGAGTTCCATGCTGCTGCAGCTGGACTACTACTGATGCCCTAATAAAGTTTAAATTTCCATCCACTGCATTTCTATAATATTGCACTGGAAGAGAACTACCATGTTTAGAAAAGTGTTCTCCTTCAGGCAAAGTCTTCATAAGGCACGCCCTACCTAGTGGAAGTCTTCACCAAAATGACAATGCCCTACACTAAATGTGATTATAGTGCCATGAAAGTGGCATGCTTTGGCCAATATAGTTTATTTTACTTAGGGGACCAGCAAAGATGTACATTTTTTATAGCTGAAGTTGCATTTACAGAATAGTGACTTGCCAACCTGGTTAAACTGGCAAATCCTTTGTAATGTATACCAAATGTAAGTCTTTGCATTGGGCTTTATTTTGCTGTGGAATATCTGAAAGGGATTAAATATATTCCAGGTACGTAAGCACTGTGTAATTATATCTACTCTTCTTGCTTTCAGCTTGACTGGGCATTCTTTATTGGATCAAACCATGAAAACATTTTTCTTTTATGTCCCATTATTAATTCCTATCTTGTTCAAATGCTTGCTTACAATTTTCACAGAGCTTGCTGAGCCATTTTGTTTCTTTTCAGTAAGTTTGTTGTGTTACTGAAGCTTGTGGATATTTTGCTAGTGATCTCAGTGAGAAAAGAGTTGTAGCCTCATTAATGAACAGGATTATTTTGTCCAAGTTTAGCAAAATGTCAGTCACCTCTAGAGTAAATTTGGTCAAGTTAAAGGAATTTTTATCCATGTGAATTTTATAGTTAGCATAGTTAACTTCCTAATGGTTAGGCAAAGACAGATGCTATTGCTTGTCAAATGCTTAGTGTTGTGATCAGGTTAGACTGGTAAAATGTTATTTATGTAAAAAATAGTTTTTACAAGTTTTCTTAAATTTTGTATCCTAAAATGTTTTACTTACATGGTTGAACCGACTAAAATGGCTGTGCTATCTCAATTTTGAAATTAACTTCTTTTCAAGCATAACCACTATAGACTAATGGTGGAAGTTTTTCCTTTCTAATTTCAGTCATTGTGCAGTTGAATCCTTTGTACTTCCATTAATAGTGAGTTAAAGTTGCTTCTTACTTAAACCTTATTAAGTCCTGTTTATACCCCAAAATGGCTAAAAAGTAAGCACAGGTGGGGTAATGTCCAGTAATCTGAGTTCCAGCAGGGTCACATGGTTGGTATTCCAGTTAAAGATTTTTAGAAATTTTGGGGAATTTAATTGCACTTCTCAGCTAAGGTTACTGGAAACTACATGTATCTTTTATGAAGAAACAGATAAATTATAATTGGCAGGCTGTAGACAAAATTGACATTCTGCACAAAATGTGATACAGAGATGAGAACAGACTGCACAAATTCTTAGCTTTAAAGGGTGAACTTGGGAATACAAATTGCTAGAGAGAGCAGACAAAATTAGTAAGGAAATTTCTTCACAAACATTTGGAGAAAAGTGATTTTTTAAATGTATGAGTTGTATCTAACCGGCCTTTCCTTTTTTTTTCATTTTTACTTAAATGAATACGAGAGTCAGAAAAAGAAATTAACAGCTTAAGGTCAAAGAAACAGAAATTGCTTATTCCTTTTATGTTGAAATTCCTAAAAGGATAGAGGCAAGTGTGACATATAAAAGTAAGAAGCATGTGATTTTAAACAGTATTGACCAACGAAATGTCATTGACTGCCCTATGTATGGTTATTAAGGATCATTTTCTCATTTTGAATAGAAACTAAAGACCCAAGACTGGTGCTTTCTTAACTGTACTTTGATTTTTTGCAAAATCTATGGTTGTCTAGTTTCTGGAAAAAGAGCAATTTGCGAATAGAACACCATCACACTTAGAAGTTTAGCAAATTTAAAATGGTTCTTGTTTCCTGCAAAGTGGTATATACGCAAAGTGATCATATACGCAAAAAATAAA
Organism: Brachypodius melanocephalos; assembly: GCA_013398615.1. Taxonomy (NCBI): domain Eukaryota; kingdom Metazoa; phylum Chordata; class Aves; order Passeriformes; family Pycnonotidae; genus Brachypodius; species Brachypodius melanocephalos. Next base: position 44,342,074 of record VZSR01003807.1, on the reverse strand, counting down.
AATTTACCATAAAATATGTGCCCTCTTATCAGCGAAATGTATTATTTTGCTACTTAATCACTTCCACTGACAGAAAATAGGCTGCAGAGCTGCATCTGTAATAGAGAAAAGAAAGCTTTCTTAATGCCAGATTAAGGATGTGGTAGTTCATATCTTTGAAATCATTTTACTTAGTCTTTTATTTAATTGATTTTTCAGAACTTCTTTCAAATCATAAGTAATCTCTTAGATGAAGAAAACAAAGAAAAATGGGAAGATGCACAACAGGTAAGATTTGACAAAATTTAATGTATGGTTTCAGAAATCAGGTTAAAGAAGCATCCTGCTGTAGCTGAAAGGAAATCCTAAATGAGAGACTATTTGGGCAAAAAATTATACTTTTCAAAAAGGAGCAATTCCAGGACCCACCAGCTAATACATTACGTTGAAATTATATTTAGAATATAAGTTGCTTATCTTGATAAAAACATATTTTTATGAACATTCCATAGGAACACTCACTATGTCTTTACTTTGGACATTGTAATGAAGTACATACAAAAGCTAAAAAATGCTACTGAGGGCTAGCTGCAATGCTGCTTTTGTTAAACACAACACATCAGACCTCACCCAAAGACCTCATGCAACACCCCTAAACAACTTACAGAAATGCAAACAGTAGACCTTTCATATAACGTTGTATTTAGAAGAACAGTTGTGAGTCTCAGGACTTAAAAATTTCTGGACTAGGATGTGATGATAACACTTTATAAAATGGGAAAGTCTAGAAAAGATCATGAATGTATGATAAAAAAGATAAAAATTTTGTTTGTTTGGTTGAGGTTTTTTAAAATTTATTTTTTGCTTGGATACAAGAATTTCCTACATGCTTATACCAAGACGTTACTGGACAATGTTAAGATTTGTGTTCATTAACATGACCATATACTGTCAAATTTATTCAGGTACAAATAACACTGACAAAGGGGATGAACATAATTATGTAAGGAGGAAAATCTGTGGGGATGCTGAAAGGCAGGGAAACATTTCTTTATGAAGAATGATTAAACAAAGCAAGATATTTCAGTATGGAAAATAGTCAAGTGCACTTATTTGAAATAGAAGCTTTTAAAATCAGAAGTGGTTTGGAGAATGTGCTGCAGGAATGTTTCATTTACGCACTTGTGCTTCTTGTAAAATAACTAAAGGACATCAAATAGTGGCAGATTCAGAATGAATGCAGGAGACACTTATTCTGTAGAAGCCTACCTTGCAGAACTTCTTTCAAATGAAAATACACAAATTTAAAAGGTAAATCGGCAAATTTATGAAAGAAAAAGTGTGAATTTGCTTAAGGCAGTCCTTTGGCAAAAAAAAAAAAAAAAAAAAAAAACAAAAAAAAAAAAAAACCCAAAAAAAAAAACCAAAAAAAACCAAAAAAAAAAAAAAAACAAAACAAAACAAAAAAAAAACCCCAACAACAACAGCTTGGCTTAAAGATCTTTGAAGCTATTATTTACCCTCAGTTCTGTAAATTCATGTTTATGATATCACTAAGAAAGGGAAGATCAGGACTTTTCACTATTAATTCAAACCTTGCAGTAGGGACATGACACTGCAGCTGACCCAGTACAATTCACCCAGGAATCATATTTCTTCTTTTGCTGTTTTTCTGTTCCTCTCTCTAAGAGCCAGATACAAAAATAGACCAAGTGTGTCATTTTCTGTAGTGGTGATGGATGGAAGCAGCAAAATCACATACATGTGGGCAGTTTCCATAAACAACACCAAGATAAGGAAACTAGTATTAAGCAATTATTTTAGCCACACTAATAAACAGACATGATACCACTCCCATGTTACCGACCTTGTCTTCTACCTCCATCTTGCCTGCTTACTCATGCCATGTCAGCCATCTGATTTCAAAGATTTGGGGATGACAGCACCTAAGAGGAAATTCTGAGGATCTAAAGACAAAGAGGAGACAGTAAATTTCCAGTTCCCTCTTTTCATTGTTGCTCATAGAATGAGCAGTGTTGAAAAACAGAAAGGGAAAAACTTGTTTCTACTTTCCATAACTCCTCTCTACCTGGTAAATCATTGTCTCATAGACCTAGGTACAGTAGAAACCCTCCAAAAAACAAGATGAGCCCAACACAGGAGTAGTGAGGCCATAGGTCCCTGGTTTCAAAGTGAGCAGATTCACTAAATCTTAGACCACTGAAATTTGACTCCCCAAGAAACCAATGCCACTGGCCTTATTACTCTCCTTGTGCAATTACATAAGCAGGCTCAAGGAAACTTTGGAAGCGAGTAACTGCTTGGAGAAGTGAACAGGCACTAGTGAATAGATGTGATTCTGTTTCTGGTTGAGCCATTCAGCTTAATTTTCTGTAATAAAACATTGCAAACATAGATGCAGTCTAACCAACCTTTTTGCCAGCTTGCGTAGTTTTCTTCTTAAACTCCATAACTACTGTTAGCATAGATCTCCTAGCCTGTTTTCTAGATTCTTTGCTGGAAAGAAAATCTTACTTACTGTCAGCATATTGTTGACTTTCAATCAAGTACACAGCTGCAATGCCTCAGCACATCTGTTTTTCTAGATGAAATGCCAACAGTTGATAACCATTAATTACAGGTTATATAGCATTCAGATAAGCAGCACTCACTTTAATACTTGCCTTTTTTGAGAGCTGATGTAAAGCACTGCACACAGGAAGCCATTTCAATTGGCAATGTGTAAGTTTATACTGGAGTTTCAAAACATGGGAGCTATTCTGCATGTTCTTCATCAAGATCTGCTGGCATCCTATTGATTAGCCAGTACTTCAGTACTTTTTACTACATAAAAAATGCAGAGTACCTGCTCAACTGAGTGCTCAACAGTTTATTACTATACAATTTTATATGCAAGAATGAGGGATTAAAAAATCTCACAGAAATTTTTCCTTAGTTCATAGTCTGTGAGTGTGTGTGCTTTGAATTAGATGATGCAAAAACCACACTTAACTACCTCTGTAATTCATTAGGAAAATGGGCATTAAGTCTCTGTCACCTGAAGCAGCATTTGCGACCTTTTAGGATTAAAATTATCACAACAAATTCTTCTTCAAAACAGTATTACTACTCTACCTTTCATAAAAAGATCCATGTAGAAAACAAAGCACCTTGTGAAATTCTCTATCCTGAACCAAGCAACTGTGGATCTAGATAGATAGAGCAAGATGAAGATGGAGTGCAGCATGCTGGAATTTATAGTCTCTATTGGCTTTTTTTAGAGTCTGCAGACCCAGTAGTGGAAAGAATGGGCTGAATATTGCTTATAAAGTGAAATTTGGACATTTCACTGATATAAAGAAAAAAGCACCATGAACGGGTCATCCGTTATTTTTCTATTGCAAGATACTCTATTACTGAAAATAGTCTTGTTCGTAACAGGCAATAAAAACCAAAAAATATTTGGTTTACATATGTGATATGAGCAGAACTTTTAGTCTGTTATGATCTCTAATGCTGTTTTGTTGATGAATCGTTGTTGTTAAATATTAAAGAATGTGTTTTTCTTAGTAGCTTACAGCTTTGCAAATAAATTATATTTCTTGGAAATGCATTTTTAGCATTTTAAAAGCCAAGTTGAGAGGCTACATTAGCAATGCCAAGGCTACTGCAATTTAGTTTAGTTTACTCTGTGCAGTTCTGGGGTCCTGAGTAGAAGACACAAAGTAATGGAATGAGCCCAGAAAAATACCATGGAGTTGTTTAGGGGATTGGAGTATTAGATATGCAAGGATAGGCTTCAATAGCTGATACTATTTCACTTGGAAACGTGGCAATATTAAAAGTTCCTTAAAGGGAAAAAGAGTAAAGAAGACTGAGCCTAGTCTCAGTTGTGTCCATTGCCAGAATAAAAAACAATTAAAATTGTTTCAATTTTAATTTGGGGCAAAAATTAAAATACAGAAAATGCATTCATGTATAAGAAAAACTGTTTGGCAGTGGGAGTGACTGAATGCTAGAACACATTGTGCAGACAAGTTCTGGGGTCATCTTCCTGGGAAATGTTCAGAATCCAACTGGATGTGTTCCTGAGCAACTTTCTAGGGCTAATCTTGCTTTGCACATAGGGTTGAACTAGATGATTTCCACTGGCCCCTTCTAATCTCCAATATTCTATGATTCTACCACTTCATATCAGCAACAAAAATACTACTACCAGTAAAAATTTAACTTATGTGTTGATTAATGCAACAAAGTATCATTCTGGCAAGGCAACAGTAAGATTTGCATTCCTGTTTGTATTAGTAGTTCTGAAGCTACTGAAGTTATCTTCAGAGGAAGAAAGAATATTTTGAGTTATTCTGTAATATGAAATGCTTTAACCATTAATGAAAGTAATGGCCGCTAAGTTTTTAATAAGTGCAGTGACTTAGTGGAAACATTTTCCACAGTTCCAGTGCACAGTTGATTTCACATAACTTTATGGGCAGTAGTTTATATGAGTGTTTGTTTATATGAGGATTTAATAGCAAAATGGTAATTTTACAGTAACAGAAAGTGTTTAATATTGAAACATGAGAAGAGCTGTTTGACTGTTATGTCTCAATTTTCTTTTGATGGCATTTGGATTTTACTTGAATTTGAAATTGTAGACATTTTGATATTATAGTAAATGTCGTATCTGACCTTCCTTTGTTAGATCTATCCAGGCTCAGTGGAGTTAATGCAGGTGATTGAAGATTTTATACACATTGTTGGAATGGGAATGATGGACTTTCAGAATTCATACCTAATGACTGGAAATGTAGGTAAGAAATAGAAATTTCTTCTATCAAATTTATGACGTATTGAAAATCAGAAGTTCCAAGTATGTACTATAGAGTTGCAGCTTCTATCACAATCCAGATTGGGCTCTTCCTCCTCCCCCAGATTATCCATTGCTTGGTTATCCCCTCTCTGTCTTAGCACGTGCAGAATGGCTTATATGTTGGATTTCTTTATAATCATATCTCAAGATCTAAATGCAAAGTTTGAGAATCAAAATTAAGAAAATACTCACCAGAATACTATGAACTGTAGGTACATATTAGAGTGTTTCCAGGATACATAGTATTTCAAATGCTAATTTATAAAATTGTGCTAATTAAGACAATATTTATATACTTAATAGCTTGGGGAGTGTTTATTTTGTTGACATTTCCTTTTAATATCCAATTCTCCCAAGGAACAGTCTTTGCATGTGTTACGTTGGGATAATAATCAGCATAAATAAATGATAATTTTTAAAAATATACATTAGTTGCCAAAATAATTAAAGCATAGAATTTCTTATGTTAGTTTTTCTGTGTGTAACAGTTTCAAAATTTTGTTCAGATTTATTTTTCAAACTTTGTTTTTGCTACTGGAGAGTTACCAGGTAATAGTCATATAACAGCAAACATCAAACATGAAAATGCCTGGCAACTCAATTACACTTATTAGTAGTCATGAATAGCTGCAATATGAAAACATTTTTTTTTAAATGGACTAAAAAAAGTAGTTTTAAAAGCTATTCTCTAATCATTTTGTCTTTGTTTCATACATTTGTTATTCAATTAACTTGCTATAGCTGCATTTTTATAGTGCCAGGAAAGTATTATGAAGTTGTATGTAAGCAATAAATCCAAAATATGTGTTTGATATCAAAACTTCTAGTGTAAATACATTTTTTCAGATTTTAAGTTAACATCTTACTACACATATATGTCAATCAGTTCTTCAGCAAGTCATTTGAATGAGTAAGCAAATAGGGTCATTTTGAAATTAGTTGGTGGAATAAAGCAGGGAAAATGTTGGATTGTTGATATTGAATATTTAGCTTGTTACTCTACAATAATAAATATTTATTATTGTTCTCCAGCTCATATTACAAAGTGACAGGATTGTAAACACAATCCTTATAAGGCACAACCTTGTACTGGAGACATGTCAAAGAAATCCCCAAAAAGAACTCTGGCAGTCTTGAAATGTTTAAAACATTGCAGTAGAGTTTTAACCAGTGATTTATTATTTTTGTGGTACTACTGTTTGCACTGTAATACCACTTAAAGCTTCTTCCAGTTGTCAGTCCTTCATTATGCTAGACCTTGCATAAATTTATAAAGGAAAGCATCTTCTCTGAAATGTTTGTTCCATGACATTTTTCTGACAAAATGAAAAGATGAGCTTATATAGAGTGCAATCCGTGCTGCTTTGCACATTGTAGTACATTCGAATATGTTTGTCCTCTGAAAAGTGTGGAAAAGAAGTCAAACAGGAAAATGCATTCAAGTTAAGAAGATGCATTCAAATAATCTGTGTCTCTACATATTCATGGCTTCCCATGGGAAACAGCAACAATATTCTAATTGAATCAGAAACTCTGCTGTGCACTGGCTGGTTTAGATAACTGCAGAATCTTTACAGTCTTTCTTTTGATTATCTTCCTCTTCCCACATATAAGATATTTTTAGGCACTCAGGAGGTCTGTTCTTAACTATAAAACCATCAAAGGAATAGAAAAAAAAAAGGAGAAATGAATGATAAAAACTAAAAATGAGTTTATAGGTTTAATCTGACTACCTAACTCTGTGTTTTGATATATTGGCATGAGTTTATCCTCCCTGTGCTCAGTCAGCCATCAGAAAAAGGACAGGGTCACTGCGGTGCAGATCATTGATCAGAATACTTGAGCTCTGGTGACATGCTGAGATAGGGACAGAAGGCTGTTATCAGCAAGGAGTAATTTCTTATTTTCACTAACAAGAAAGGAATGTGTCTGGAATAATTCAGTTTTAATATAGTTGTCCTCAGGGCATTGGCATGACTGTCTGACTGCCTGTGTACTTGGGGTTTAGGGAATATTTATGTTGATCTCAACTGAAAAGAATACACTATGCAGTTTTTTGACTGGTCAGCAATAATTATTCTATACCAACAAGAGTTTATAAATGTGTGAAGTCCTATCTATAACAATATTCTTTTAAGTCAATAAACACATTAAATGCAGGAAGCAGATATAGTGCATAAAAAGAGACCCAACTTTACCTATATTCATCTTTAAATAGAAAAATCCAATAGTTATAGAATGAAATCATAGAGCATTTTGGGTTAAAAGATACATTTTCAACTCACTCTGGCTGCTCAGAGCCCCATCCCATCTGACCCTAAATGATTCCAGGGATGGAGTGTCTTCTACTACCTCTCTGGGAAACCTGTTTCAGTGTTTACCACCCTTATTGTAAAAAACCTTTTCCTTATATCTAGTCTAAATTTATCCTGTTTAGGTTAAAACCATCACCCCTTGTCCTATTGCAGCAGCCTTTGCTAAAAAGTTTGTTCATCTTTCTTATAGGCCCCCTTTAGGTAGTGAAAGGCTGCAGTAAAGTTTATCTGAAGCCCTTGCTTCTCCAGGCTGAAGAACCCCAACTCTCTCAGCCTGTCTTCATAGCAACAGTGCTCCAGCCCCCTGATCATTTTTCTGACCCTCATCTGGGCCCACTCAAAGAGATTCATGTCCTTCCTGAGCTGGGGACGCCAGAGCTTTATGCAGCAGTGCAGGTGGGGTCTCACCAGAGTCAAGGGGCAGGATCACCTCCCTCACCTTGCTGGCCCTGGTGCTTTTTATGCAGCTCAAGATACCATTGGCTTTCCGGGCTGCAAGAACACACTGCCAGCTCAGGTCTAGCTTTTGATCCCCCAGTATCCCCAAGTCCTCCTCCTCAGGGCTGCTCTCAATCAATTCATCCCCTCAGCCTGTTGTTGGGTAGCAGCAACCTAGGTGCAGCACCTTGCACTTGAACTAATTGAACTTCTTGAGGTTCCCATTCTTGAGCTTTTCCAGGTCCTGGAATGGACCTGGATGGCATCCTGTTGTTCAGGTGTATCAACCACACCACTCAGCTCAGTGCTTTCTACAGACTTGCTGGGGATGTATTTGATACCTTTGTCATTGATGAAGATGTTAAACAGTATTTGTGCCAGCACAAACTTCTGAGAGACACCACTTGTCATCAGTGTCCATCAGGATACTGAGCCATGAATCACTACCTTCTGGATGTGACCAACCAAACTCTAATCCATCAGTCCCCTCATCAAACCTTATCCCTCCAATTTGGAGAGAAGTTTGTTTTTGGGACCGTGTCAAAGGCTTTACAGAGGTCCAGAGGGTGTCTGTAGCTCTTCCCTTGTCCACCGATGCAGTCACTCCATCCCAGAAGACCACTCAGATGGTTAGGCAGGACTTGCCCTAGGTGAAGCTGTGCTGTTGTTTTTAATCATCTCCCTGTCCTCCATTTGCCTTATAAGAGTTTCTATGCGGTTTCCAGGCACAGATGTGAGGCTGACAGGGGTCCTATTTAATCAGTAGTTACTTACCATGAAATGTTCTCTCAGCATCTTCACATACTTTAAATGCTTTTTGCTGTGTTTTAATTTTCAAATCCCTTTAAAGTTCAGAAAAAATATTCTAAATATGAACTAAACATGAACTATGTATTAACTACTTGTCAGAGAAAAAAAAATCCAATTTTGTTGCAAATTTCACAGTAATGCAGTTAGTTCTTGGTTTTCTTCTACTAATTTCAGTTTACAAGTTAATTGCTAATTGAATGACATTACTAATTGAATAGCAGTTGATATAAAATTTGAGTACCTAATTGTGTTTCACAGATATGTTAGTCCTCTGAGATCTTCCACAGAGGGGATTTTATTTTCTCTTTCTTTCAAGACACAGAAACAAGTAGTTGTGGCTTAAAAAGTTACTACGCAACAGCCATGCTGCAATGACTTTCCATTGCACATTCTCAATTCATGACAAATGGGAAGTGATGAAAGGTACATTAACTATATTGTAGACTATCGTAAGCCACATTATAATGCATTTGAAAATAGCTAAGAAGACCAAAAGGACGGTTGCCATGCCCCTGTAAAACTTTTCATTGTGATGGCTCTTAACGCAAATTTTTCATTTCTTCTGAACAAAACATCAAAGACTGGTTTCACATCCAGATAATCCAATATCTTTACTTTATTGGGTTATTGAGGAAGCTCAGTCAATTCAAATGCATTTCCATTAAAGCAAGGCCCATCTCCTTTTAACTTTCCTCTTAAGGATAGCGAATATACTACAAAAAACTTAACAAATTGTAAAAGCAACAATTTTCTTTGTTCATGCATGGTCAGGACAGATGGTATTGCTCTCTGTATTATATTCCTTTAAGAAATGATCAGGTGAAATAAAAGCCTCTCATAGGAGGTAGAAGCCTCCTTCCTTATCCTGCTCTTTTTCTTCTGCTTCCACCTCCTCCTCCTCCGGACCAGCTGAGCAGGCACATGAAAATGATAGTGTGAAGAAACAGAAGCTTTTTGCTATCACTTAGAGTCCCTGAATTCACTGAAAGCACAGACCCACCTGCAGGGATACAACATGCAGTGGGACAAAAGCTTTTAAACCATGTTACCGTTTTCTGTTAACCAGTAGCTTTCAGTTTTCTCTGTTTTAAAAGATGAGTTCCTGGTTTTAGATTAAAGGATTAACCTTGGCTTTTAATAGCCTTTTGAACTTTTCTTTGAGCATTAAAGACCTGAGCAGATCATCTCAGTGCTTTGGTTGATTTGAGTTCTCATCACAGTGAACCATTAAGCATTTTGAAGATATGTAATAAAAGATGGGTGAACTGCTATTAAGAAATATTCAACTTTTAACTTAAAAAGAAAATTTCTAACTGGAAGATTGGAGTGCCACAAGTATAGTTGTCTTTAAAGATACAGGTGAAATGCGGAACTGGCTATAGGGAGTAGTATTAGGGGATTCTATGGCAGATTCGGATTCTTTTATAAGGGAGAATTTTCTCAGTGTTTTCAAATAAATTTCCTTAAGAGCAGCAACCAAAAAAAAAATGGTTAAAGGACATTCTGTTGTCGAAAATCAAGCTTACAGCTCTTAGATGATATTAATGAAAAACCAAATAATTTTGAAGAGCATTATGTTGTCAAGGATGTTATTTAGAACTGAAAGGAAAAAAAAACAAATGAGAATTCTCAGCATGTGAAAAGCTACTTTCTGTTAATGTTCATTTTATGAATACTGATGTTGCAATGATCAGTAGTTTTATAAAATGTGCAGATATCACAAAGTTACTTACACTATTCAAAGGCAGGAAAGATTGTAGATTTCCAGGAGATACAGCAAAATGAAAAGGAGACTACATACACTGGCAGATTAAATTCAGTTTCGACAGAATTTAAGAGGGAATGGACCAAGCCATTCAGAGAAAATAACAGCATTAGTGTGCAAAACTAGCAGTCTAAAGAAAATACAGATTTTTTAAAGTTTTCAGTAGCTATCATTTGCAACCCTCTTTTTAATTGAGATTATATGTCTTGGATTTATTTTACTTATTCTAAGCATCACAATTCTTTGCCAAAGTCACCCTAAGCTTCCTTTAAAGTCAAGAGAGTGTACTGTTCGGGAGAGCAACTCCTATCATCTCAGACATCTAAAATAAGGGCATGGCAGGAAGAATTTCTAGCCTTGTGGAAGTTCTGCCACTGGCTGTAAGGGCAGCCTAGTGATTAGCTCACGTTTCAATGATTGGTGTAATCTAAAGCAAAGAGGAAGTCTTTTTTGTGAGTCAATAAAACCTGTGAACACAGAGACTTTCAGAGCAGAATGATCAAAAAATCAAAACAAAATAATAAAGAACAAATAAAGAATAATAATCAAAAATCAGATTGAATTGGAATTATTAGAACAGATATTTGAGAACAGATTGTTAAAAGGAGCTGCATGTACACAACTGAAAAGTGAAGAAAGTGAAATTAGGCTGACATCTCTGTTTAATCTTGCTCATAAGAAAAAACTAAGATTCCTAACTCGACTGTAGCACATTTAATTCTGAATAAGGATGAGGCCAAGGTCCTAAAAGGAACAAAATAAAAACAAGTAGATGTATGTCGGAAATGCAGCTAGCTGTAATATTATATGAAAAAATGAAGAGGTGTAAACCATATTTCCATGCATAAATCAACTTTTAACTAACAACCTGTTATCTCTCAACTTAAAAATGGCTGCTGTGACACTGGTACTCTGATGAGTAATCTGATTTAGTATAGTAATTAACATTTCATTTAAAACTTGAAACTTAGCTGCTTACATAAGTTTTATAAACATTGGCAGGAAACAAAGTCTGATTTCTGCCTTCACAGACAGTCTATGATTCCATATGGCAGAAAATGTTTTGAGAGTGCCTCCTTTCTTTGCATACTTTATTGTTATACATTCCATCTCCCATTCCATGTTTATGTCCATGAAATTTTAGAAAAACACTAAATAATCTGCAGGCATATGGAGTGTATCTTAAAATTTTCCAATTATACCTAGAGACACTTAAGAAATGTTTGTGACCAAGGGAGCTTTTGGAAAATGTTCCTACTCAAGCTATAAGACATGAGCAATGGTACACATGCTGGGCTTTGGGAATGCTAGAAAATAAGCTAGATTTCTGTCTGTTACTGTGGGTTTATTCACCTTATCCCAGGGCAAGACTATTACATCCTGTAAATTGTAAATCCTGTTTATACTTTTGAGATACTTCTTCACTTTATATGGTTTGTTTACTTATCTGAATAGCATCTGCCTTAGTCTGCTTATCTCTTTTGTATTAGAGTTAGTGATGTGTGTCTCCAGTGCAGCACTCGAGATCCTCTGACTCATATAGCACAAATGTGATACTGGCCTAAAATATACCAAGAGACTGAATTTATTTAAAATCTTAAAACAGAAAAGAAAGGCAAAGCCTTGGTATTAACTTCTACAAAGGTATAAAGAAAATATTTAAAATTTTCAGCCAGGAAACAAGTGTTTCAATAAATTTATACACAGATACTCAGAATTCATTGGTAATTAAATTACCTCTTGTTCGGAGTCTGTGTAGTGCTGAAACGCAGTGTGGATTTTAAAGTGGGTATTTATAGTTAATAAAAGTTCAGCTGCAAATATTTCATCATTTTATCCTAATAGAAAGAAAATTGCACCTACCAAATAAATAAAAATTCAGATCCTGTAGAGTGGCCCCAAAAAGCCATTCAGATTTCTCTCCTGTATCCATCAAGTTATTCCAGAGCACCACATGTTTTCACAAAGAAAAATTTCACCTTTAAGCAACTCTGGGAATTGCACTTTTTACTTTAAGAAGGTAAACGGGAATCACTCCTTACAGTGTGTCATACTTTATATGTAAATACCTCAGCAATGATTAATATACTTCTGGGTGGTTTTTGTCAAGAACAAATTCTCACTAGGGAAAAATAAAGTGAAACTTGCATGGTTTTGCAATGAAATACATTCCTAATAGATATAAAAAACACATGTCCTCTTTAAATCATGTAATATATATATTCTCTTTTGAATAACAAATAAGCTACATGCCAAAGTAATCAAAAATTAGCTTAAAATTTTTCTTATATTTTAATACATCATTCTTCTACATAGACTTTTGCCTGTTTCCATTTCATCTCAAAACAGACCAGAAGAGCCAGTGCCTATCATCTTCCCATTTCAGGCTAGGGTCTGGTTTTATGACTGTGTTTATAAACATGAATCAAAAAGGACAAAATGCAGGTTTCAAAATGGTTCTACACCTGTTCACACTGTTTAATTTGTGGCACCTACCCAAACATTGTCAAGGAATCATTCAGGGAATAGGCCAGGTGAGAAAACAGTCCTCATAGGCAAAATTAATGCTTTTCTCCTTGTCCTGTGGTGCACAGTTAGTCACACTCTTGTTCTTGGATTGAAAACAGGGTGGTCAGAGAAGTTTTAAGTTCTGTCTTCTGCCACATATTCTTTTCATTCATGACTTTGGCTCCTAGTTCTCCTCGTCTTTGTTTCACACTTGGATGTAGCCCATCAATCTTTCCTGATCCAAACCTCTATGCTGTTGGTTGAGCAGGTGCTCTACTTATGTGAAGGGGAACACCTATTAATTTTTTTTTTGGTTCTCAAAAAATCCTTCAAGTCCTAGGATTTACACACTGCCGGTGTCACTCTGCTGTTTCTGTACTCTTTACTTGCTCAAACCATATGTAATAATCCATAGCTAAAAGCTTCCAGAAGAGAAAAAATAGTTAAAAGAATAGGGAAACTACAGAGAAAGGTCAATTGCATTTTTTTTAATATTCTTAGATACTTCTGCTCTATATATATTCATATCATTTCCTGTGCAGCAGTCTCAGCAATTCCTTGATCAGATCAATATGTTGGCTTTCAGAAGACTCAGGCTTTCTCCACTGATTAAAGGGGAAAGCCTTCAAGCACACTTTGAAGGTCTAGCTCATTGCAGCATCTGACTTAATGCCTGAAGCAAATGCTCGAGAGCTCGTATTTCTTTCTCAGTATAAAATAAGCTTATTAAATGATTCACCTTCCCTGAAAACTTGCTGTGAACAGTGCATAAAAGAGTAGATTTTTTCTCTCTGTTCTAAACCTGCATACTCAGTGATCCTGAGAAAATACAACTCTGTGTTATTTAAGATTGAAAATTCCAAATATCAAGGGAATGTCTATATGAATCTTCATCAATAAACAGTCTTCACAAATGTGGATAAAAACCTAACTTGATTCCCTAGCTATACTCTCAGTAATAGTCGTAATTCCATAGTTAGTTTTGTGTATATAGTTTATTAAGTAACCTTAAAGATAAAGCTAAATAAATTAACCATTCAGTATTTTTAAATGGGTGCTATAGTAAACTAGAATAATTAAAAGTGTTTCCCTTCTCTACCTTATATTAAGTGGAGTAAAATATTCTAAACAAACAGAAGCTATTAAAAATGCCAACATACAGGCTCTTGTCTCATTAAAAAAAAATGCCTCCAGCTAAAGAGAAAGTAGTATCTACAGTCCATTTGTGGAAATTCATTTTTACAATATTTATGTATCTCATACTGTTACATCATTTCTAAATTTCTGCCTCTGTAAACTCCTTTCTGAATCATTCTGTTTCCTCAAATTAGCAATTAAAAGCTGTTGTTTTCTAAAGGAATCAGTTTGCATGACAGACCATTTTTTAACTGATGCATTTAACTATTGATCTGAGAAATTAAATACCTGACCTTATTCACTCCTTTGCCTTGGACAGGTGGACCTTTAGGTGACTTCCAACAATTTCGAGGTAGAATAAGGCTTAAGGGGATAAAAATTAATCATCCGTGGTGGTAATTTGATATTAATGCAGTGATGGAGTCAATGCACACCCAAGAGAGTTTGTTTCACAGTAAGGTAGTGCCAAGTGGCAACAATCATATTCAGTGAAGTGTAGTGTCAAGATACTCCAAACAATACAGTCCTTCCTTAAACAGGAGTACCACAGTCCAATAGCAAGATACAATTCTACACAGATTGATGACTCAGTCTGGGATTTTTTGGCCCTGAAAGAATTACCACATGAGTGTCCAGCCATCATCTGGTAGTACATCAGCTGGAGATGGTGTGGCTAAGTCCTGCAAATAGCAAAGTGCAGCCCCAGTTTTAATGATTTCTACAGCATTCTGTTACTCACTCACTACTGAAAATGAAAGAAGGAAAATTAAATAGAATTAATGTAAACCTCCAAAAATTATAAGTCAGTAAAAACAGTACTAAAGCCAGCTATTAGCTGTGCCTAATACTTGCTCTGTGTCAGAAACAGGTCTATTACCCAAAGCTCCATTGTCAATATGGAGTGAAGATGGTTTATACTAAGGTAATGATATGGCATAGTGCCAAGGTTCTTTTTCATTTTCTGGTCTTTTGAGGGCAAGGAAAAGAAAAACAAAAAAAACCAGAAAACCCCAAACAATAAAACTACAACCCCTCCCCCCAAAAAAATAATTAAAAGCCCCCAATGAAACAGCAACAACAAAAAAAATCTAAAGCAGCTAAAAAACCAACCAACCAATCAACAATCAAGCAATAAAGCAAACAGAAAACAGAGGAGAAAAACTTCCATCCACAATATTAGGCAAATCAACCTGCTGTATTGAAAAAGTATCATTTCCTTGGTGATGACTGTAGATTTTAATTCCAAATAGTGGTAAAGAGCTTCCTTTTTCAAACTGCATATCCTGAAGGTAGCATAACAACTGAGGTAACAAACTGGATAGAAAGATTTCATTTTTCGAGTCAGGTTCATGAGGGTGTTAGTGCACTAATAATATCAGAGGAAAGCATTTTTATGGTAGTAATTATTTTGGCAGTGAGATTGTCAGGTATTGAGGTCAAGCTTCAAAGCCATATAAACATATGCAGATATAATTCTGAGTAATTGTGTTTCTGTAAGTGTAATTTTTTATTTCTCTTTTTTAACATGGAGAGTTGGACTTCAGTATGTAGACCAAAGATACTGCTTGTATCTCTGCCATTCTGTTAAGGTCAGATTGTATAATGCCAACAGAGCTGAGTGTCAGTAAGATCTCTTCAAAGCATCCCAAAGGGTCCATGTACTGGGTGGGCTAAAAACGTGAACAGGACCTGAAAGTTCTAATGGATATTTTGTGCCTTGTGGTTTCTGAACCTGTAAGTCCATCCATTTTCTGTGTAAGTTTTTCTTTCCTTTGACTTCAGGTATGAGTTTTAGGACCCCATTTGTTGCTCTTTCTGAAGGCAGAGATACAGAATCTTTGATAAGATTTGTGATAAAAATCAGAGGTTCATTCTGCTACAGATGAATATACGTTTTATGTTTTGAGTGTTTTACCTACTCTAAGTCTCCATTACAGTGAGAAGGAGACAGAGAAAGAACTTTTCCTTGCTCAAAATACATGGTACAGCTCTGTGGCATGCAGTGTTTGAATGGCACTAGATGCATGCACAAGTACTTAAATCACCTGCAGTGGTGCCAAATAACTTGATGTTGTTGTGATTGCTTATCTTTTTTGTTTAAACAAACACTCTCTCTACAATCATGGAGACATGTAATCAGCCCTAGGCAGCATTATTCTGTAAATTTTCTATTAATATAGATTAGTAAATGGTCTTCAGAAAAGATATATAATCTCATTGCTTGAATGATTTTTCCTATAATCCGTGGTTCAATGCTTATGGTGTTATTTAATGACTATTATTTTGTGGATTCTTTTCCTAACATATAAGGTGTTCCACTTAGGTCATCAGTTACTTTAATTAATAGCAGGGTTAGCTGTATGCTGTTTTTTGTATTGCTGGTAATACACATAGGGCCTCATGCTGTCTTCTGTTACTCAGTAGTCAAGTATTTCAAAATGAGATAGATTACAAGAACACCTATGGGAAAATAGTATGTTGGTACAATCACTTCTCCAGAAAATCCTGTCTGGGTTCCTGTTGTAGAGGAGTGTAACTAGAATGTGAGCTGATATCAAAGGCAAATACTTGGAAACCCATCCATATGTGTATGAATCGTGCCCCTTGGTGAAACATATTTCTTCCATATATTGGCACCAAAATCTCATCTCCAATAAAGCAGAGGAATGAAAAGAGACTGGCTTGCCCAAGGGGAAGAAACTGTGGGACAGTCATCAGCATGATTGGATCTTCAGGGACTGCCAGGCAGGCAGGCTGCTGTGTCTGCTCACACAAGACTTCTCCTGTTTGTGAGAGAAACATATATCAAAAATACAGCAAGCTTATCCCCTCCTTTCTCATTTTAATCTCAAGGGGACAGAATATGTTCGTAAAGATTAAAGGGAATGTCTCGTTTTGCCATTAGGTATCAGATTTTTGAAGAAGCATGGAATGAATGTTTTTAATGCTCATTTAGCTTTGAAAATTGCATCACTATCTAGGCAATGAAAAATAATGGTCTCAGTTCACAGTCAACAATGCACAAAGAATAGTTAATTTCTGCAAAATGAATATCATTTAACTTTGCCAAATTGAACTTATACCCGTTTCTTGGATGAACAGCTCCACTACTAGAAGACATGGCTGGTGATTTTATATTGCATCATCTATTTTACATTTGTGGCTGTACTTAGAAATAATTTTCAGAAGTTAAAATTTTACATACCCAAAACTCTCATAAAGCTAAGTCATAGAGACTGCACATCAGTAGGACAAGACATTCAAATAAGAGATTACTTCTTCTACTTAGAAATGGTATTCAACAGCAAAGCTCAGAGGATTTTGAAGTGTTTATGTATATACTGTTTTCAATTTTGTTTGACAAGATATTAGATGTAGTGTGCTAAGTATATGTGTTGGTTCTTTGAATGTACTTAATGCATTTAAGAGTTTTCAAAGATGGGAAAATGGGTAGGCAAGTAAATGTGTAGGAATTTGGTAGTTCTTGTTTCTCGTAGGGATTTGTTAGAATATTTTCTTCTGTTTGTAATTTTGTTATTATTTACATTCTCTAACAGCATATTTACTCATGAGCTTTTTAATACATGGTTTGACAGAGTCTCTGTCTAGGGAGCTGCATGCACATTTTCAACAGCTTTTTTCCCTGTAGATATAATTTTTATTGATACCACTAGCTTCTGTACCCAAATTTTTACCTGTCACTCAGCATTAGTCTGCACTGTCAGTGGTTTTAGAAATGTTTAGTCTTTTCTGGCTGTCCCTGGTCATGAAGTGAGATTGTTTAACATGCACTTTTAAAAAAGAATTTTTCTTTTATTTAGTGCTTCATGGAAATATAGCTGGACCTTCCTCTTAAAAATCTTAAATAAAGTTATGTTACCTCACAGCTGTGTTAAACAATTATCACATGCTGTCTGACAAGCTAGAAATTGTTAAATTACCAAATTACTATGTTGTTTCTTCTCAGCATTTGAACATCTTTGTGGTACAGAACATCAGGACTTAGTATTTGTATTGTTGTCTTAATCTTTCATGTTAAAATAGTTTCATTTAGTAGAAGTATATAAGTGGGTAAAATTTTTTTTTCATTCAGATCCATTTTATCATATATTGAAGTTTGGACTAAATGAGAAAATTATTCTGTGGTTGATGGCTAGGATTTTCCCAGGAATAAGAAAAACAAAGTCAAGTTATTATTCAAGTGAGGTTTCTTTGTTCTCAGTTTAATCATTTGGACCCATGTTGAATTGATCTGTACAGAAAGAGCTAAAAAAGTAAAAGAAGGCATAATATTTCATATTCCATAAACATAACCTAAATGTAGTGCATCATTAAAAAGCCCAAGGATTTGCTTATTAAAACATACTCACAAATTTTATTTAAAGGCTTTCATTCCCCTCTTATTCTATCTTGTGTATAATTCCCAATATTATATAGCTCTGTTGAATAATAAAACTTGTTTATCCCTATTAATGTGCTTAGATGAGGTGTTTCACTTTATTGATTTTACTTCTTTTGTCACTTCTACTAAATTCTCATCAGCTCTATTTTTAATGTGTATAGAACCATAGAAATGTTGATGTTTGAAAAGACATGTAAGATCATTGAGTTCAACCTTTAACATGACATCACCATGTTCACCACTAAACTATGTCTCTAAGTTCCACATCTACACATACTTAAATAACTCCCAGGGTGGGGACTCCACACCACTTCCCTGGGCAGAATCCAGTGCTTCAAAACCCTTTCATTCATTTTTTTTTTCCTAACATCTAACCGAAACCTTTTGCATGTAACTTGAGGCCATCTCCTCTTGTTTTTTAACTTGTTACTTAAGAGATTAGATAATGACCCCCACCTGGCTACAGCCTCTGTTCAGGTAGTTGTAAAGAGTGATAAGGTCTCCAACACAAGCCTCCTTTTCTCCAGGCTAAACACCCCCAGCTCCCTCAGCCACTCCTCATAGGCAGTATCCTCCAGACCCTTCCTCAGCTCCGTTGCCCTTCTCTGGACTTGCTGCAGCACCCCGATGTTCCTCCTGCAGGGAGGGGCCCAGAACTGAACACAGCACTCAAGGTGCAACCCCCCCCAGTGACAAGAAGGACAGTCACTGCTCTGGTCCTGCTGGCCACACTATTGCTGATACAGCCCAGGATGCCATTGGCCTTTCTTGGCCACCTGGGCACACTCTGGCTCATGTTCAGCCACTGTTTTCCAGCACCTCAAGGCCATTTTCCACCAGTCAGCTTTCCAGCCACTCTGCCCTCAGTCTGTAGCACTGCATGGGATTGTTGTGACACAAGTACAGGACTTTGCACTTTGTCTTATTGAATGTCATACCATTTTAATCTGCCCATCAGTCCAGATTGTCCAAATCAATCTGCAGACCTTTTCTACTCTCCAGCTTCCAGCAGTCACACTCAACTTGGCATCATCTGTAAACTGGCTGAATTCCCCCACTCAATTCCCCCCACCCAGATCATGGATAAAGACATTAAACAGGACTAGCCCCAGTGCTGAGTCCTGGGGAAGTCCACTGGTGATTGGCTGCTGGCTGGATGTGACTTCATTCACCACCACTCTCTGGGACTGGCCACCCAGATAGTTTTTAACCCTATGAAGAGTGCCCCTGTCCCAGCAATGGGCTGCCAGCTTCTCCAAGAGCATGCCAGGGCTCAACAGTGCCAAAAGCTTTACTAAAGTCTATCCAGACAACATCCACAGCCTTTCCCTCATCCACTAAGCAGGTCACCTTATTATAGAAGGTAACCAGTCAAGCAGAACTTGTCTTTCCTCAACCCATTCTGGTTCCACTTGCTCCCCTATTGTCCAGCACACACCACATATTGGCACTCAAAAGAATCTGCTCAGTCAAGGCCTTACCTGATGTGGAGGTCAAGCTGACAGGCCTATCGTTCTCTAGATCCTCCTTCTGACCCCCTCCTGCAGATGTGACTGTTTGTGTAAGTTTTAGGGAAAAAAATATTCTGTGTCCAATTCATTTCTTTTTCCAAGCACTGGAATCAGCAGGTTGTCTCAGCACATGCCTTTGAGCACCTTTAGAAAATGTCTCATTGCAATGCAAATGTTGCTTTGCCATAAACTTAATATAACTGTAGAACACAGACTTTTTAATCATAAATATTTCATTAATAGCCACAGTTCACTTCAAGATTGGTCCAGATTATGCTAACCACATCTGTGCTTCAGATGGGACGGTTTTGAAATATTATCAAATAACTGAGCATCCTTACACTGACACCTAACTTTGTTTGGTTTTTGTTCAGTTTGGAAATTTCATTATGAATGTTTGCCACCAGAATGCAGTCAGTTTAGTTCCCAATAAAGCACCATTTAGATGTTTTGGGATTAGAGACAGAAAACCGATTTATTAAATAAAAAATATTCTATAAAAGAAATAGCACTGAAAAAATAACAGAGAGCAAAGACAGGAAAATAACTAAAGGAGGGGGGGAAAGCAATTTTCTTTCCAGAATTCCTGTAAAATACTGTCTGTTGGGTAACAATGCTATAATCAGAATATGGTTGCCATATATATAAGTTGCACATTTTGATTGTCCAGTTCTCCAGGGTATGATTTGTAGTAGGAAAGCCATCTTGACTACAGATTATAATACAAATACTATTGGAAAGCAAGAAATCTTGGTTTTTTCTGGCTATCTCCTAGATCTAGCTGTAGAGATAAATACAGTTAACCCAAATAAGATACAGCACTAATAGCAGAACTGGACTCAGATGTAGAATATTTGACACTGAATAATTCTGCAAGACTGAATGTATAGATTATTTTTAAAAATAATTTGCAAGCATTTTCACTAAATTTATAGTTTCTCTGGCATATACGTTCAGTCACTCTTTGTTAGGACTTTCAGGTACAGGAAATTAATTGTAGCCATTTTGTTGTACTGGTGAGTCACAAAAACTGTGGATCAATAGAAAACAAAAATTCCATCCCTGCTTCTTATATTCATATTTCATGTTCATTATATTGCTTTAAAAAAAAATTCATCATGATTTTTTATGTAATAACATACGCAAACTCTGCCTTTCCACTTTAGCTTGTAGGTATAATTGTGTTTTCTGGAGTATTGCACAATGTAGAATCACATTTTAACTTTATAGAGCTTCTACCTAGAGGCAATATTTCCAGAAAATAAGGGATAGCTCACCGAAGCAGTATAGTCCCAGTTTGGGCCACTCCTACTCTGCATAAATATTTCATAAACATACTGAATGAACAGAACAAGAATTTGAAGAAAGAACAATAGCAATAACCCCCAAATTTGTATTGAAATAATTGTAACAGAAAATAGGTTGCATGTAGGGTATAGTGCCAAAGAGAGAGCAGAGTCCCATCAGGTGCTTGTGTTAGGAATGAAAGTGTCATGGAGCTAGGCACAATGGCAGCTCGTTATGACTCTTTCTGTCACGCCTCAGGAAAACCTGAGACGTTTTCTTAATCAGAGTACTTTCTACACATTGACTATCCAAAGTCGTCATTCTCTACTGCATGTAAAAGAAAACTGAAGGCATGCTAAGGACATTTGAAAATTTGGTCTGAATCCAAAGAGACTCTTAGAAGCCTCTCTGCTGCAGATATAATGCTATGTCATATCTTAATTTTCTTATTCTGACCATATTCTATGTTTAGTTTTGCCATTGAAGTCAAAATAAATGCCATCATAAAAGGCATTTTATGTACTTATCAGAACAAGCAAGGGTTAATCCAGTATTCCTAAATACAGTTTAAGATCACTATGCATCAAAATTCAGATGATTTTTTTAAAAACCCCAAGAAGGCAACACAAGCAACCCTGATTAGGCATCTCTGTCTTTCTCTGTCAACTGCACTCAAAATGAATGAAAATGTAAGACACCTGAATTCTGATAAGTGAAACAGTAATGATGTAACATCTGACTTAGCTGACTAGTTGACTGTTTGTTTCCATTTCTTTCTTAGATGCTTGGTTCTTTTTTGATTCCTACTCCCACAACTTTGATAAACAGGAAAACCTCCATTTGGGGGGAGTGGGAGGGAAGAAGCTGGGGATGCTGGAGATGGGATGACCAGAATTAGATAACAAGAGCTGAGCACAAGGTCCACATGCCACAGTGATTCATGTGATTGCGTTATAACAGCTCATAATAACCAAGCTCTGTCATTCTTTATAGGCCAAATTTTCTAGTTAGATCTTTTTAAAAACATCTCCTCGTTGTGCAGTTGTTTTATTGAAATGACCATAATAATGCTGAGATATTTCTCCCGAGTTATTAAAGTTAATTTAGAATTCAACAATGTGAACAAGTAAATCAAACTCAGTCTAATTAGTATTACTTACTACTTAGATTGGATATTGTCTATATGTCCCACTGAGGTACTGGGTTTTGTTCTGCCATGCATGATGTAAACAATCTAAATAAAGCATGTGTGCATTATCCTGACAATTATATTTCACAGTGCCCCAGGACAACCTTTTACAATCCCTTAAGCAAATCTTAATCCAGTTTATGTCCTCCATGGAGAATATTCAAGATGAATTAGAGATGCCTCCAGAATACAAAGACCTAGTTATGAACTCCTGCGAGGTAGGTTAAAATCATGGCCTCGACATGAAACTAAGACACAGGAGATCTCTGTTCCTAACAATTCTGTTTCATATTTTCTGTGTGACTCAGCTCAAGCCTGTCCAGAAAGCATTTAGTGTTCCAGCATATGCTTATTAGCTGCTGGGTTCAGGGGAAAGCAAGGGTATGCTGCTCTGTGAGAGAAAACAGGAGACAGCAGGGTGTACACAGTGGCTTCACTGGCAAAGGTGAGGTCCCACATCATCCAAACAAGAAGAGCAGGGAAGGTCTGTGATGGCAGCCAGACCCAGCTAATATTCCACATCAGCAGACAAGTCCGTAACGATGAGGCAGATCTGACATCCTGCCAAGAAGTCAAATCAAAGCATCAGAGTCAGATCTGGTGCAGTGGTTCTCAGGAAAAGCCATAGTGCTAAGGTAGGTGCAAGGTCATTAAATCTTGACATGGAATGCGCAGGCCAAAGTTCAGAAAACCATAGCAGATTCAGTTTAAGTGCAGCTCCTGAGTGAAGGGGCTGTGGGCCCCCACTTCTCACAGCCCTTTTCACTGTATTTTGATCTAAGCTACAAAGTTGCGTAAATTCATAGCTGATTTTGAGTACCTGCAGCTTAAGCTGTAGAGGGGGGTGTGTGTTTGTAATGGGGATGCACTGGTACTGACAGCTTGGGCATCATGTTGGATGCAAAACTCAGAATGGTAGATATCCACTAGAGAATTAGTCTGATGCTGACCAGAAAATGCTAAGCTTGTGACTCAATTCTGTGTCCTAAATTACCAGAGTCAAGAATTTAGTAAAGCACTAATTTGAGACATCTCACAGTTATCTGGGATGGATTAAACAAACCTGCCTTCTTTCTGAACCCTTGATTTATATATTATGCCAGTTGTCAAATGAATATTCAAATAGGGGGTTGGTCTTCCTTTCCACCTGGATAGATTTTGCTGGTAATAGCCTTGAGTCCTGGTGGGCATTCTCATCCAAGGTAAGAAGGGTGTGGTTTATGCCTTCATACAAAGCCCCATTTTCAGAGGCAGACCTAATTGTGTCATTGTAGAGATGGCCACTCAGAATGCTTCAGTAAAACTTCAGAGGGCTTCAAGCATCAGCCCTTTATTATATAAAAGCCTTTCATACCTTTTCTGTGTAGCTTCCCATGGGCACCTCCACACAGCTCTGGCTCTTTCTCTCCTCCTTCTGTAATTCTAGCTCACTGCTTCCTGTCCCTGGCATGGCCATCTGCCCCTTGTACAGTGGCTCACCTGATCTGTCCCTTGCCCATCCTCCTGTCCCTTCCTCCTCACAGCACAGCCAGCAGACTCCAACCAACTCTCTACCAACCAACTCACTCTTTATCACACCCAGAGCTGAGAGGGCAAGGCTGTTCCCACTCTTTGGTGATGAACACAGCTGCAATACACCAAGGCCAAGATTGCCTTTAGCTCTATCTCGATCTGTTTTCCCATATAATTACATGCAGATCTTTCTACATCTTTCTACCTCAAGTGCTCAAAACATAAACTCAGTATTCTAGCAAGCAATGTTAGACCAGTAAGTCTTTCTCTGACTTGGCCAGGTTTTAAAATAGAAAGCAACTGCAGATGCATATATAAGAGGGGACTAATTTTGTACACAGTGGCTTGAGCCTTTGAGGATCTTATCTGTCTAATTTCTCAACCTTAGTGGAGCTGAAGTGTAAAGAAAGCACTGTCTTCTGCTTCTGGAACGGAAAATTGAGAAACTTATACATTCCAAGTGGATTGCTGCAAAAACAGGAGGCAGCTGCAAGTATTTCCTCCATATCCACTGTTTTGCAGGATATGGCTTTTAATCGATCTTTTTTGTTCAGGATTCACTAGCTGCTTTCAGACTAGTATTTTCTGCATTTCTATGCCAGAGTAATTTACAGTTCTCTCAGTTTAAATTTTCTCCTAGTGTTATCTGAAAGTTCTTCACAATGCCATTCTGTATGATTATGAAAAAGCTGTTCAACAATGAAATATAGTAGTGATCTGGTTTTTTGCTACAAAAAGCTGTGATTAAAAACATATATTGATTCCCATCAGTTTTTTTCCTCTGTGTGTGGCTTTTGTACATCAAATTTTCTATCTCCATGCCTGTGAATTTACTTCTTACATCATCTTTCAATATCCTGAATAACTTAGTTCACATCTTTATAGATTTCTGAATGATAGGTTTAGTTATCATTTCCCTAGAGGTAAAAGCAACAGCCATCTCTTCTTTGCTTCAATTTACTGCTTCTGGGAAGCAATCATTCTACTCTGCTCTACATCACCCCAAGCAATGTAATGTTCATAGAATATTTTTATCAATTACCTGCTAATGATTTTCATATCTGTTTTCCTCCCTACTGGGCTCAGATCTCTTGTCTTCTGTCAAGTCCTCCCCATCTTTCTTTAATGGTTTTTATTGGATATCTAACCATGAGTTAGCTTGATAAATAAACATGTAAATGATCTCAGTCTCGGCTTCTCTTTTTTCTCCCTTTTCTGTTTCATCATAATTTCCACCTTCTGAGCTCACTACCTTAAAATTGCCTTCAGTCTCACTCTCTTTGCTCTTGTTATCAGCTACAATCATCAGCACAGACACTTTATCAAGTCACCTTAGTGACTGAAAAATGCTTGGCTTCTGCACCTTACCTCCCCATTCACTCTGAAATGGTGTTGTAGGTGACCTTGCCCCCTCAGTATTGCCCATGGTTTTCATCTTTATGTCTGTAAATTAAAACTCAGGCACTTAAATGCCAGTTCATTCTATCTCCTGCATCAGTCTCCATCTTCTGTCTTGCTTTATGCCAAGTCTTTCTCTTCCTTAAGAAGCATTTTATGACAAGGCAGGAGAGGCTGCCTGAGACCATAGTTTTATTAGCATGGGTGCACAGTAATACTAAGAGGAATGGAAACAAATAAAGCTCCTTCAGAAACAGAGTACCTTTGATGTGGCTCTGGGTCTGTTTGGCTGTTTATATCTTCATCTTCTTTAAAATAATACCCAGAAGGTGGAGTTGAATTCTAATTAATGAAGTACTGTTTCCTACCATATGTTTAAAGCATTTTTCTAAATTAGCATACATTTCAGGAAGTATTCTCTTTATTATGAGAGTACATTTTCTTCTATCTGCTCAAAAAGAACTGTTTACATTTTCATTACTTCAACTGAGTTTTCTTCAAACTTGTCATTCAGATTAGCAGATTGATTTTGTTCTTTACATTCCATATTTGCTAGCTTCAAATAGCCATATTAAACTTACAGTGTGCATTACTAATTAGTAAATAGTAAAAAATAAAGAAAAATTGCAAAAATGCTAAGCTTCCACTTCCCTCACCCCTGCCCCAGGGAACATGCAGAAATAGTACCTGGAACATATAGAAATTCTATGATGCTATAGCTATTTCCATGCACTACCTTCCTCAGGGAATAAACTTTAATATTTTCCATAATTATTTTTAAGAAGTATTTATTGTCTATAACAACAAATTTTAATGGTCTTAATTATTGTGTGAACTTTTAATTTTTAGATTTTATTTCCATACCTGAAACAAAGTTATCATAATGAATGTGCAATCAGAAATCTCTTGTGAGACTGTATTTCATGAGTCTATGAAATTTGTATATTCTTGAGTTTTTCCTCAAATACAGAATTTGGTACTGAGCAACAAGAGTTGCTCAAAACATAACCAAAAGAAAACACTTGCCTGCTGCCTAT